>OX359267.1:8181455-8316455 GCA_947179155.2 Hedera helix | reverse complement strand
TAAGATAATGATCTAGTAAAACTTATCACTTATCAATATCTTATGTATCTATTAGCCTATAAATAGGTACTTTCTACATTGTAATCTAGTGAGGAAATCAACATAAAATATGTCTCCTCCCATGGATTGCCTTGTTATCTCTTCTCTCAACATCTCTGTTAATTAATTATATGTTTCTATAGTCCTTGAAATAGAAACTGAAATACTCTCCCTGTTTCTTTGTGTATGTACTTTTGCATAGAAACTGAAATACTCTCCCTGTTTCTTTGTGTATGCACTTTTGCATAGTGAAATTTGTTCAATTTTATCTATCGTTTGTAGATTTCAAGTAATCATTAATTATTAGTTTTTTATATTATCCTTGCATTACATATTAATTTGTTTATTTATCCTTTTTAATGAATTTTAGAAGAAATATATAGCCATTTTAATAGGCCAGACAAAACATTAATTACATTTTTTGATAATTATATTTTCTCCTCAGTACGTCAATTAAAAAGAGACCAATGATAAGATTAAACTATAACAACTAAAAGTACTTTTCTCATTTAAATAATCTAATATAAATATTTTGAGGGCATTATTGAAAATAGAGTATTAATATTATTTTTATAACCTTATTAAGAAAATCAGCATTTTCTCTTTCAATCGTGAACTCAAAAATAAAAAGTTAAACTATTTAATTTGATAAAAATTAAATTTAGGATACCAAAATATGTATATCTAGCTATTTTTAGTAGGATAATTTTTTTTTATATAGGGCCATAATCTTTTCTTTAATTTGTGTACTTTATACTGAGAATAAAGTCGACGTAAATTAAACAAAAAAATAAATTGAGATAAATCAAAAAAAATATTGAGCGTGGTTTGGTCTTTAATGACCTACTACACAACCTACTCTAATATATTATAATCTCGACGGAACAACTTGTTGCACATAATAAAAACAATGAAATATTCAATTTAATAATATATATATACATAGAATATAAAAGCAGTAAAATTCCTCCACTTCACACAAACCCAAAACTCACTCACGTCATCTCTAAATTCTTATAATTTTACCTGACATTTGGTTGTACTATATTTCAATAACTAAACATAACACACAACTTAGCTCTTTTTATTCAAAATAGGACTCTAACAAATAATAATAATAATAATAATAATAATAATAATAATAAGAGAAAACAATAACAATAACAATAGCAATATGGAGGCCCTCGAGTACTTCCAATGGACACCAGAATAGCCATTTCATTTCATTTTAACATGTGAGTTTCAATTCTATCCAGTAGACGAAAACTTTTGTTTATAAAATTTAGATATATTAAGGTTTAATATCTTAAAATTTAAATATTTCGAAAATTAATTCTAAATTTTTTATAAATATTTATTTTTGGAGCATAGGGTGTACTTCACATGCCTAAAATTATTCGGTTTTAGCTCTCTAAATCCTATAATTTAATCGTAATTAGATAATTAATATATTTAAGCATAATTTGAAGGTGAATGGAGATGCCGAGCAGTGAGCACTCAATTCCTTCCAAGATGCATATACTCGAAGTCCATACATATCAAACCTTATACATCGCACAAAATCTGACAATAAACACTCACAGAAAATTTTAAAAAATAAAAAACAAAACAAACAATAACCATAATTTAGATATCCATTGGCATAATGCAAAAGAACTATCAACATTAGTCCCTTTCACTTATTTAGCCATTACAAATATTACTATTACTACAGGAGGAGAACTAATGAGATTAGTCCCCTTCACTTATTTTGGAGTAAAAGAGTTTAGGGTTTTGGGACTTTGGGGATGAATTTGAGGCCACAGCATTCAGGGACACTAGGGCAGCAATCTGGAGACCATCGAGCACTTCCAATGGAAACCATAAAAGCCATTATTATTAGCACCATCATCAACTTCACTGCAAAATTCATTTTGCCTTCCATCTGCACAAACACAAGATAATATCTAATGATAAAATCTTCAGTTTAAGATGAATCCCATTTGTTTCTTGCGTATGTATATATAGATTTTTTGAGAGATTGGAAGGGAATTATTAATTATGCTAGAAATAAATGAGATTAAATGTAATCTCTGTAATGAAATCATTAAATATCATGCAATAATACCAACATCTGTTATATATGGATATGAAAGTTGATGAGAAAATATTAATTGTCCTTATTAGACAATATATATGTTATATTGAGTGATAAGTATAGATCAGTATTATTAGATAATATTAAATGATTTAATAAGATAATGATCTAGTAAAACTTATCACTTATCAATATCTTATGTATCTATTAGCCTATAAATAGGTACTTTCTACATTGTAATCTAGTGAGGAAATCAACTGAAAATAGGTCTCCTCCCATGGATTCCCTTGTTATCTCCTCTCTCAACATCTCTGTTAATTAATTATATGTTTCTATAGTCCTTGAAATAGAAGCTGAAATATTCTCCCTGTTTCTTTGTGTCTGGACTTTTGCATAGTGAAATTTGTTCAATTTTATCTATCATTTGTAGATTTCAAATAATCATTACTTATTAGTTTTTCATATTATCCTTGCATTAAATATTAATTTGTTTCTTCATCTTTTTTCAATGAATTTTAGAACAAATATATAGCCATTTTAATGTGCCAGAGAAAACATTAATTACATTTTTTGATAATTATATTTTCTCCTCAGAACGTCAATTAAAAAAAGACCAATGATAAGATTAAACTATAACAAGTAAAAGTACTTTTGTCATTTAAATAATCTGATATAAAAATTTTGAGCCCATTATTGAAAAGAGAGTATTAATATTATGTTTATACTCTTATTAAGAAAATCAACATTTTCTCTTTCAATCGTGAACTAAAAAATAAAAAGTTAAACTATTTAATTTGATAAAAAGTAATTTTAGGATACCAAAATATGTATATCTAGCAATTTTTAGTAAGATAAAATAATTTTATATTGGGCCATAATCTTTTCTTTAGTTTGTGTACTTTATATTGAGAATAAAGTTGACGTAAATTAAACAAAAAAATAAATTGAGATAAATTAAAAAAATATTGAACGTGGTTTGGTCTTTAATGACCTACTACACAACCTACTCTAATATATTATAATCTCGACGGTGTAACTTGTTGCACAAAATAAAAGTAGTGAAATGTTCCATTTACTAATATATATATATATATATATATATGTGTGTGTGTGTGTGTGTGTGTGTGTGTGTGTGTGTAAAATTCCTCCACTTTACACAAACCCAAAACTCACTCCTGTCATCTTTAAATTCTTATAATTTTACCTGACATTTGGTTGTACTATATTTCAACAACTAAACATAACACACAACTTAACTCTTCCTATCCAAAATAGGACTCTAACGAATAATAATAGAAATAATAATAATAAGAGATATCAATAACAATAGCAATATGGAGGCCCTCGAGTACTTCCAATGGACACCATAACAGCCATTTCATTTCATTTTAACATGTGAGTTTCAATTCTATCCAGTAGCCGAAAAGTTGTTTATAAAATTTAGATATATTAAGGTTTAATATCTTAAAATTAAAATATTTCGCAAATTAATTCTAAAAAATTTATAAATATTTACTTTTGGAGCATAGGGTGTACTTCACATGCCTAAAATTATTCGGTTTTAGCTCCCTAAATCCTATAATTTAATCGTAATTAGATAATTAATATATTCTAGCATAATTCGAAGGTGAATGGAGATGCCGAGCAGTGAGCACTCAATTCTGTTTGGAATATGCATATGAATGTTATTCCTCTTTTATAAGATTTGATGATGTGCTTAAAAGATAAATGAATCAATATGCAAATATGTTTGCATTGATGAAAGCTGTAAAGTCCTTAATAGATGATAGACATTATGTTCTAAGGACTTTGATTAATAAGGTCAAATTTGTTAAGTTGAACTGATATGAATTAATAATGTTGTACAGTCCTTCAAAAGATCATAATGTATAAGGACTATAAATAGAAAGATCAAACTTGTTAGGTTGATCTTAAATTATAATAGATAGGCCTGATCGATCGAGAAGAACAACAGTCTGGCAAGAGAGTCAAAGCAAGAATCGTAGACTACACTCACGATCGTAAAATCTGCAAGTCATCAGCATAGCCAGTCATACGCTCATATTTCCAAAGCAATATCATAGAGCTGTGTACCTAAAGATTATCAGTATGAAGTCCCTGAATGACCGGCAAACAAACAGAAGATCCAAGCACCAACTCCATCGGCAAAGACTGATTGAGAAGTAAAGAGTCATTCAGAAAGAAGTCTTATGAAATCACTCAAAGGAAGATCGTAGAGTCAATACAGTCAGTCACTCTACGATTCTCATAATCCAGTCTACGAACCAAGCAGATTCAAAGAGCAACCTCTACATGAGCATTCAGAGTCATGACAACGATCCTCATAAAGATCATCCAGAAGGCTGTCCTTGAGCTGTCAAACAAACTGAACGAAGATCTCTGAGTACATCTAAAACATCTAGTCTTAATAGAGATCGCAGAGCAGTTCAAACCATAACTCTACGATTGCACTACGACTTACACCATAGGCAAGATCATAAAGTAGCAAAACTAAGTCGTAGAGTGAAAAAGAAAGCTCAGAAGTTCAACGTTCAAGCAATCGTTGAGTTAAGCTGAAGATATTCAAACGCTACATGTCATAAACAACCTTTCAAATATTCAGCAGAGAATGCAACTGAAGTTCGTAGAGCAGTCCTCAACAATAAAAGATCTGACAACTGAAGCTCGTAAAGTAGTCATCAACGATAGAAGATCAAGCACCTGACGATCGTAGGGCAGTCCTCTACGATAGAAGATCTGACACCTGAAGATTCATAGAGCAGTCCTCTATGACATATAGGCCAATCAGAACTAGCAACTGAAGATCGTAGAGCAGCCCTCTATGACTTATGAACCAAGCAGTTCGAGCAAACCTGAAGTTCATAGAGCAGTCCTCTATGATAAAGAAAGCACCTGTTAAAGCTTAAACCAGATCATAAGTCAATCCTTTATGTACATAAATCTCAATGAAGATCACGGAGCATGAGAAGCATATCGTCAGAACAACAAGGCTCAGATAAGATCGTAGAGTTAGTACAGTCAACCACTGCATGATCTACAAAGAAGCCTACGTCAAACAAGATCGTAGAGCTACATAGTAGAGCCAAAATATGACTCAACGATCAGAAGTAAAATGCTACAACTGAATTGATCGTAGAGTGCTTAAGTGCTAACAAGGATTAAAGATGTTAAAGCACTTAAGCTAGTAGTCTCAAGATGAGTGGTTGATTACTTCAGAAACATCTACATCAACACATCTAAAGCATCTGCTATAGTAGAAGTCAAAAATATCAGAATACTGACTTATGCATGCTAAGTGTTAGAGCAAAGACTTCTAGTGTCATGCATCAGGCTCAAGAAATCAAAAGACTGTCATATTCTCTAAAAGACCTATCCACTCTATAAAGGTTGGGAAGAACCCAAAACTGACACATCTCTCTGAAAATAAAGAAGACAAGTCAACAAGTCAGGAACAACAGAGCATTAAACACTCTGACTTAATATTTATAAAGAAGTCTACAACTAAACAGGCTCCAAAGGGAAGATTTGTAATAGATAGATCTGCAATGGGAAGATCATTCAAAGTCTACAAAAGAGCAGATCTGAAAAGGAGGAAAGTAACGAGTGAGAGCAAGAACAACATACACGAACTAATCTGTTGAAAAGCTTCACTGAAACTAAATATGCCGAAGGGCTGACATATGAGCTAAGAGTCGAATGACAAGAGAAGCCAAGAACACCTTGAGCATAAAGAAGAACAGAATGAGATTCTGTATTCAGGATAGATAAGTGTTCTAAGGGACTGCTGAGCACAAAACTTATCTGAAGAACTCAGCAGGACATCAAAAGTGATCAAGGGTAACTGCAGATTATCAGAAGAAGGAAAAGAGCATCAACTACAAACATCAGCAGCATCCAAAAACTGATCACAATCAGCTGTTAAGTACCAAAAGATAAAGAAGATCAAAGTTCATCTTAGCAGCACAACTCAACAAGCATTCAACATACCAGAGGATCAGAGGATCCTTGTCTTAATTGACAAAACAACTCTTGCCTGCGGGACTTGAGGAGGGTCAAAGGATCATTGCCTAAGTGGCTAAAAATAACTCATGTCTGCGGGACTTAAGGAGGGTCAAAGGATCATTACCTAAGTGGCTAAAAATAACTCAAGTCTGCTGGACTTGTGGAGGGCAGAGTGTCCTTGTCTTAGTGACTAAATTAGTGGATTTCCTACTCGTCGAAGTAGAAGAGTGGAGTAGGAGTTGTTCAGTCTGCGAACCACTTAAACCTCTTGAGTCATCTACTTTACGTCTTTACATTATGAACTCTAACTGCTATATCTGCTATCACCTATACCGTAGATTAAAATAATGATTTGAAATCATGCATACATCTTTGAAGGGTTCATAAAGTATATTCCACTGTGCCTGAATTGATTCTATTAACCAGAACTAATACTTTCGAATTATAAAGAAAAAGTTTTTTTAAATGATCTATTCACCCCCCCCCCCCTTCTAGATCATTTTTGTGTCCACGGGAACTAACAATTGGTATCAAAGCGGGTTCTCACAAATATGTTAAAGCTTACGCTTTGAGTTGATCCATGACACTAAATTAGATTAGTGCTAAATCTCGGTATTGGGTATAAAGACAAAATGAATTTAAGCTCACAAGTTGAAAATTATGTGTGCAGGAAATCCAATGAATAAGCTGCCTGAGGCCATCCATGCTGGACCATGTGCTTAAAAGAATTATCTTCATGAGACAAATTGAGCAAAGGGAAATCAGTAGATTAATAGAGGAAGAACACAGATGCAGCAAGAGCTATGAATCTTTCTATTCAAAAAAGAATCTGTATCAAAAAATGTTTGAGAAGCTCTACGAATGATGATCTAGGATATTCACTCCATCATCAACCTTCACAACGATTAAATCTATGGATTTCTCAACTATGTGTGACATGACCCTTCTCAACAACCTGAACCCTGAGGTTAAATCCAAGCTTATCCAGGAATAAGGGATTCTATCCACATCACAAATGATTTACTCAATGCATCAGTCTATGAAGCTATATGAAGAAATTAATGGTGTCACAAATGAAAATCGGAAGGACTGCAAATCATTAAAACAACAACTATATGCATCATCAAAATCAGAACCACTGTCTGTCAAGTGATTGACAACAGTGAGGTATTTTAACCTATCTCCTCTAAATATTGAAATTATAAAGATAGTATTGCATGGCAGGTTGTTTATATTGATTATCCACATTTCTCAGAGTCTTTTAAAGGAATCGTTGTCCTCCTAAAATACTTTCGTTAAACCATGTCATATCCTTTATTAAATAAATTACTCGTACTCTTGTGAGAACTCTTTCAATTGATAAAGAATAAGTCTTTAATCAAAATTAGTTTTGAGATTGAATCTTAACCTTCTCCATGATTGAGGAAATCTCAAAGAGTTATCATTAGCAAGTTCACTTCCTTACATTAACTTTGTTATTTTCAAAATCCAAAGAGGTAGCTATGATTGGTATTACCTTAACCTTCTTTCAAATTATGCTTTCGACTCATTAATCAATAATCTGAGTTCTTGATAAAACGTAGAGTATGGTCATATCTATTGTTGTGCTCTGAAGGATCGTAGAGACTGATCAACTCTACGAGCCGTCGAAGCACAATACATAGAACTGATCACCACTCCACTAAAGTTCAAAAACTCAGTACATCATGAAAGTGCTTTATCAATTTTAAACCTCTCACACACATACTCATGTAGCATAAAATAACTGACATCATTAATCCACTGCTATGCACATTGAGAATTCAAAGAATGATAAAGCTAGGTACTTAAAATTACTAACCTCACAGGACCCAAATAAGTGTGGGTACCAAGTTAGAAAATTTAACTTGCAGGTGTCTTGGCTGATCCAACCTCATTAAAGACCATTCAAAGGGGAACTAGTAACTCATAATCTTCATCAACAAACACATGACTTTTCTCCAGAAGACTCGTACTCAATTTTGCTTAAAGCAGTTCATGAAACTAGATTAAAGAGGAATGCAAGGACAAGGTTCACATCAAGTGTAAGTCAACTCTACGATCACAGAAAGCTGATAATGGCCTATGATCATAATGTTAGAAAAAGGGATTATAGAGAAGTCATAATTGAAGAGAACACTTTACGATCCGATGATGGAGAATTCAATCATAAGGTGGCAGTATCAAGTGTGGGGGAACAACATTCTGTCAAGCCTAGCAATGCACAGGATAAAGTCTAACAAGGTCATACCAACTCTACGATCGCAGCACTAGTCAATGAATCGTAGAGTAGACAGTCTAAAGGAAAAGTTCTCTACAAACCAAAGGTAAATGATCACTAGAAGTTTATCAACCTCTAAGATGGAAGCATCGACCATGGGGGAACAACATTCTAATAAGCCTAACAGTGCACAAGCAATGAAGAAATTTTCAAAACCAGATAAGCCATATCACCCCAGATCGTTGAGTCTCTAAACTCTACGACGGATATCCTAGCCAATAATATCGCCCCAAATCGTAGAGTCATTATGATCAACATCCTGATCGTAGAGCATATTGATCCTACGATTGCACTCCATACAAACATCTTTCCCATAAACTCCATCACAGCAAAATACCAGCCTATAGTTCATATCATCAAATGAATACAATGATTGATATTCCTTCTTACGAACCAAGACAATTTTTCCTCAGATAAGCACCTCAGAGGAAAACCAAATCCTAAGTTTCAAATCAAGAGGCATGCCCCTTCTAAGCTTCCTTAACCCTAATAAAGGACTAAATGGTATGCGTTGCTAGCAATCCTCCAGAGCTCAAGATATTAAAGAAAAAAGAGTTTCCTCCAACATAAGTCAATCTGCATCAAGGTTGTGCCACCCACAGTTTATTAAGGAAGGAGAAGTGAGTAAAGAAACTCAAGAAAACTGTGACATCAGTAATCAAGGTCATCTCTAGAAAGGGAATGATCGTAGAGTAAAAAGCAGATCATTCTACGAACTGGCCGAGTTAACTGTCAAGTAGGGAAGGTGACGTTCACGCTCTCTAAACTCAAGTGGGTTAGGATAACTGATATGCGTCAATTATGAAAGATGCAAAAGTTAAAGCCCACGTCCTGCAAATGAGTATCCGGCACGTGTCCTCTGCAAAAATAAGAGGGAACTAACATAAGTCAAATTTCAAACGGACGGTAGTCTTTTCCCATCAGTTATCAATATCCATTTTTCCAAAAACTCTTCACACCCTAAACTAAAAAATAAAAACAAAAAAAAGTCACACATCTCAAGAACACCCTATTCACTTTCAGAAGCATTCAATAGACCAAAACTCATTCTACATCAAATATCCATACACAGACCAAAAACCCATCCTTTATCGAAACCATGGTTATGGAAAACTGTCAAGTTTTTTCAGGCATCCAACTCGGCTTCGATAAGTTTGAGTCTTCTGAAAAGAAATTCAAGGAAATTCTAACAAGCTTACGAGAAGCTGGGTTCTCAGAATGCTTGGAGGTTAACACCAAAGTCTACTCGGGTCTGGTAAAAGAGTTCTATCAGAACGCAGTAGTAAATGATGATGAGTTATTTTTAAAAGTTAGAGGAGAAAAACTTAAGATAGATGATACCGAAATCAACAAATGTCTGGAAATCACCATTGAAGATTCATCATCTCTCGAAGAAATAGATACAGTTGAAGGAATGAGGTTGATGGGGTATGTGAAGAATCCATAACTCAAAGGTATAAAGAAAAAGGAGTTTTCAGGAGAGTTCGAGTTCCTGGCAGAGATAGTAGATTAAAACTCTTGAGTCATCTACTTTACGTCTTTACATTATGAACTTTAACTGCTATATCTGCTATTATCCATACCGTAGATTAAAACAATGATTTGAAATCATGCATACATCTTTGAAGGGTTCTTAAAGTATATTCCGTTGTGCCTGAATTGATTCTATTAACCAGAACTAATACTTTCAAATTATAAAGAAAAAGTTTTTTTAAAGGATCTATTCAACTCCCCCCCCTTTCTAGATCATTTTTGTGTCCACGGGAACTAACAAATTCCTTCCAAGATGCATATACTCGAAGTCCATACATATCAATCCTTATACATCGCACAAAATCTGACAATAAACACTCACAGAAAATTCTAAAAAATAAAAAACAAAACAAACAGTTACCATAACTTAGATATCCATTGGTATAATGCAAAAGCACTATCAACATTAGTCTCTTTCACTTATTTAGCCATTACAAATATTACTATTACTACAGGAGGAGAACTAATGAGATTAGTCCCCTTCACTTATTTTGGAGTAAAAGAGTTTAGGGTTTTGGGACTTTGGGGATGAATTTGAGGCCACAACATTCAGGGACACTAGGGCAGCAATCTGGGGACCATCGAGCACTTCCAATGGAAACCATAAAAGCCATTATTATTAGCACCATCATCAAATTCACTGCAAAATTCATTTTGCCTTTCATCTGCACAAACACAAGAATATATCTAATGATAAAATCTTCAGTTTAAGATGAATCTCATTTGTTTCTTGCGTATGTGTATATAGATTTTTTGAGAGATTGGAAGGGAATTATTAATTGTCCTAGAAATAAATGAGATTAAATGTAATCTCTGTAATGAAATCATTAAATATCATGCAATAATACCAACATCTGTTATATATATAATATGGATATGAAAGTTGAAGAGAAATTAAATATTAATTGCCCTTATTAGACAATATATATGTTATATTGAGTGATAGGTATAGATCAGTATTATTAGATAATATTAAATGATTTAATAAGATAATGATCTAGTAAAACTTATCACTTATCAATATCTTATGTATCTATTAGCCTATAAATAGGTACTTTCTACATTGTAATCTAGTGAGGAAATCAACTGAAAATAGGTCTCCTCCCATGGATTCCCTTGTTATCTCCTCTCTCAACATCTCTGTTAATTAATTATATGTTTCTATAGTCCTTGAAATAGAAGCTGAAATACTCTCCCTGTTTCTTTGTGTCTGGACTTTTGCATAGTGAAATTTGTTCAATTTTATCTATCATTTGTAGATTTCAAATAATCATTACTTATTATTTTTTCATATTATCCTTGCATTAAATATTAATTTGTTTCTTCATCTTTTTTCAATGAATTTTAGAAGAAATATATAGCCATTTTAATGGGCCAGAGAAAACATTAATTACATTTTTTGATAATTATATTTTCTCCTCGGAACGTCAATTAAAAAAAGACCAATGATAAGATTAAACTATAACAACTAAAAGTACTTTTCTGATTTAAATAATCTGATATAAATATTTTGAGCCCATTATTGAAAATAGAGTATTAATATTATGTTTATACCCTTATTCAGAAAATCAACATTTTCTCTTTCAATCGTGAACTCAAAAATGAAAAAGTTAAACTATTTAATTTGAGAAAAATTAAATTTAGGATACCAAAATATGTATATCTAGCTATTTTTAGTAAGAAAAAATAATTTTATATAGGGCCATAATCTTTTCTTTAATTTGTGTACTTTAAATTGAGAATAAAGTCGAAAAAATATTGAACGTAGCTTGGTCTTTAATAACCTACTACACAACCTACTCTAATATATTATAATCTCGACGGTATAACTTATTGCACAAAATAAAAACAGTGAAATGTTCCATTAAATAATATATATATATATATATATATATATACATGGAATATAAAAACGGTAAAATTCCTCCACTTCACACAAACCCAAAACTCGCTCACGTCATCTTTAAATTCTTATAATTTTACTTGACATTTGGTTATACTATATTTCAACAACTAAACATAACACACAACTTAGCTCTTCCTATCCAAAATAGGACTCTAACAAATAATAATAATAATAATAATAATAATAATAATAATAATAATAATAATAATAAGAGATAACAATAACAATAGCAATATGGAGGCCCTCGAGTACTTCCAATGGACACCATAATAACCATTTCATTTCATTTTAACATGTGAGTTTCAATTCTATCCAGTAGTCGAAAAGTTGTTCATAAAATTTAGATATATTAAGGTTTGATATCTTAAAATTAAAATATTTCGCAAATTAATTCTAAAAAATTTATAAATATTTACTTTTGGAGCATAGGTGTACTTCACATGCCAAAAATTATTCGGTTTTAGCTCCCTAAATCCTATAATTTATTTGTAATTAGATAATTAATATATTTAAGCATAATTTGAAGGTGAATGGAGATGCCGAGCAGTGAGCACTCAATTCCTTCCAAGATGCATATACTCGAAGTCCATACATATCAAACCTTATACATCGCACAAAATTTGACAATAAACACTCACAGAAAATTTTAAAAAATAAAAAACAAAACAAACAATAACCATAACTTAGATATCCATTGGCATAATGCAAAAGAACTATCAACATTAGTCTCTTTCACTTATTTAGCCATTACAAATATTACTATTACTACAGGAGGAGAACTAATAAGATTAGTCCCCTTCACTTATTTTGGAGTAAAAGAGTTTAGGGTTTTGGGACTTTGGGGATGAATTTGAGGCCACAGCATTCAGGGATACTAGGGCAGCAATTTGGAGACCATCGAGCACTTCCAATGGAAACCATAAAAGCCATTATTATTAGCACCATCATCAACTTCACTGCAAAATTCATTTTGCCTTCCATCTGCACAAACAGAAGAATATATCTAATTGTAAAATCTTTAGTTTAAGATGAATCCCACTTGTTTCTTGCGTATGTATATATAGATTTTTTGAGAGATTGGAAGGGAATTATTAATTGTCCTAGAAATAAATGAGATTAAATGTAATCTTTGTAATGAAATCATTAAATATCATGCAATAATACCAACATCTGTTATATATATAATATGGATATGAAAGTTGAAGAGAAAATATTAATTGTCCTTATTAGACAATATATATGTTATATTGAGTGATAAGTATAGATCAGTATTATTAGATAATATTAAATGATTTAATAAGATAATGATCTAGTAAAACTTGTCACTTATCAATATCAAATGTATCTATTAGCCTATAAATAGGTACTTTCTACATTGTAATCTAGTGAGGAAATCAACAGAAAATAGGTCTCCTACCATGGATTCCCTTGTTAGCTCTTCTCTGAACATCTCTGTTAATTAATTATATGTTTCTGTAGTCCTTGAAATAGAAACTGAAATACTCTCCCTGTTTCTTTGTGTCTGTACTTTTGCATAGTGAAATTTGTTCAATTTTATCTACTGTTTGTAGATTTCAAATAATCATTAATTATTAGTTTTTCATATTATCCTTGCATTAAATAATAATTTGTTTCTTCATCTTTTTCAATGAATTTAGAAGAAATATATAGCCATTTTAATGGGCTAGACAAAACATTAATTATATTTTTTGATAATTATATTTTCTCCTCAGAACGTCAATTAAAAAGAGATCAATGATAAAAGTATTTTTCTCATTTAAATAATCTGATATAAAAATTTTGAGCCCATTATTGAAAATAGAGTATTAATATTATGCTTATACCCTTATTAAGAAAATCAACATTTTCTCTTTTAATCGTGAACTCCAAAATAAAAAGTTAAACTATTTAATTTGATAAAAATTAATTTTAGGATACCAAAATATGTATATCTAGCAATTTTTAGTAAGAGAAAATAATTTTATATAGGGCCATAATCTTGTCTTTATAAATATTTACTTTTGGAGCATAGGGTGTACTTCACATGCATAAAATTGTTCGGTCTCAGCTGTCTAAATCCTATAATTTAATCGTAATTAGATAATTAATATATTTAAGCATAATTTGAAGGTTAATGGAGATGCCGAGCAGTGAGCACTCAATTCCTTCCAACATGCATATACTCAAAGTCTATACATATCAAACCTTATATATCGCCAAAAATCTGGCAATAAACACTCACAGAAAATTTTAAAAAATAAAAAACAAAACAAACAATAACCATAACTTAGATATCCATTGGCATAATGCAAAAGAACTATCAACATTAGTCCCTTTCACTTATTTAGCCATTACAAATATTACTATTACTACAGGAGGAGAACTAATGAGGTTAGTCCCCTTCACTTATTTTGGAGTAAAAGAGTTTAGGGTTTTGGGACTTTGGGGATGAATTTGAGGCCACAGCATTCAGGGATACTAGGGCAGCAATCTGGAGACCATCGAGCACTTCCAATGGAAACCATAAAAGCCATTATTATTAGCACCATCATCAACTTCACTGCAAAATTCATTTTGCCTTCCATTTGCACAAACACAAGAATATATCTAATGATAAAATCTTCAGTTTAAGATGAATCCCATTTGTTTCTTGCGTATGTATATATAGATTTTTTGAGAGATTGGAAGGGAATTATTAATTGTCCTAGAAATAAATGAGATTAAATGTAATCTCTGTAATGAAATCATTAAATATCATGCAATAATACCAACTTCTGTTATATATGGATATGAAAGTTGAAGAGAAAATATTAATTGTCCTTATTAGACAATATATATGTTATATTGAGTGATAAGTATAGATCAGTATTATTAGATAATATTAAATGATTTAATAAGATAATGATCTAGTAAACCTTGTCACTTATCAATATCAAATGTATCTATTAGCTTATAAATAGGTACTCTCTACATTGTAATCTAGTGAGGAAATCAACAGAAAATAGGTCTCCTCCCATGGATTCCCTTGTTAGCTCTTCTCTCAACATCTCTGTTAATTAATTATATGTTTCTGTAGTCCTTGAAATAGAAACTGAAATACTCTCCCTGTTTCTTTGTGTCTGTACTTTTGCATAGTGAAATTTGTTCAATTTTATCTACCGTTTGTAGATTTCAAATAATCATTAATTATTAGTTTTTCATATTATCCTTGCATTAAATAATAATTTGTTTCTTCATCTTTTTCAATGAATTTAGAAGAAATATATAGCCATTTTAATGGGCCAGACAAAACATTAATTACATTTTTTGATAATTATATTTTCTCCTCATAACGTCAATTAAAAAGAGACCAATGATAAAATTAAACTATAACAACTAAAAGTACTTTTGTCATTTAAATAATCTGATATAAATATTTTGAGCCCATTATTGAAAATAGAGTATTAATATTATGTTTATACCCTTATTGAGAAAATCAGAATTTTCTCTTTCAATCGTGAACTCAAAAATAAAAAGTTAAACTATTTAATTTGATAAAAATTAAATTTAGGATACCAAAATTTGTATATCTAGCTATTTTTAGTAAGATAAAATAATTTTATATAGGGCCATAATCTTTCTTTAATTTGTGTACTTTATATTGAGAATAAAGTCGACGTAAATTAAACAAAAAAAATAAATTGAGAAAAATCAAAAAAATATTGAGCGTGGTTTGGTCTTTAATGACCTTCTACACAACCTACTCTAATATATTATAATCTCGACGGTACAATTTGTTGCACAAAATAAAAGCAGTGAAATGTTCCATTTAATAATATATATATATATATATATATATATATATATATATATATATATATATATATATAAACGGTAAAATTCCTCCATTTCATACAAACCCAAAACTCACTCACGTTATCTCTAAATTCTTAAAATTTTATCTGACATTTGGTTGTACTATATTTCAACAACTAAACATAACACACAACTTAGCTCTTCCTATTCAAAATAGGACTCTAACAAATAATAATAATAATAATAATAATAATAACAATAATAATAATAATAATAATAAGAGATAACAATAACAATTGCAATATGGAGGCCCTCGAGTACTTCCAATGGACACCATAACAGCCATTTCATTTCATTTTAACATGTGAGGTTCAATTCTATCCAGTAGCCGAAAAGTATTGTTTATAAAATATAGATATATTAAGGTTTAATATCTTAAAATTAAAATATTTCGCAAATTAATTCTAAAATTTTTATAAATATTTACTTTTGGAGTATAGGGCGTACTTCACATGCCTAAAATTATTCGGTTTTAGCTCTCTAAATCCTATAATTTAATCGTAATTATTTGAAAGTGAATGGAGATGCCGAGCAGTGAGCACTCAATTCCTTCCAAGATGCATATACTCAAAGTCCATACATATCAAATCTTATACATCGCACAAAATCTGACAATAAACACTACCAGAAAATTTTAAAAAATAAAAAACAAAACAAAAACATAACCATAACTTAGACATCCATTGGCATAATGCAAAAGAACTACCAACATTAGTCCCTTTCCCTTATTTAGCCATTACAAATATTACTATTACTACAGGAGGAGAACTAATGAGGTTAGTCCCCTTCACTTATTTTGGAGTAAAAGCGTTTAGGGTTTTGGGACTTTGGGGATGAATTTGAGGCCACAACATTCAGGGATATTAGGGCAACAATCTGGAGACCATCGAGCACTTCCAATGGAAACCATAAAAGCCATTATTATTAGCACCATCATCAACTTCACTGCAAAATTCATTTTGCCTTCCATCTGCACAAACACAAGAATATATCTAATGATAAAATCTTCAGTTTAAGATGAATCCCATTTGTTTCTTGCGTATGTATATATAGATGTTTTGAGAGATTGTAAGGGAATTATTAATTATCCTAGAAATAAATGAGATTAAATTAAATGTAATCTCTGTAATGAAATCATTAAATATCATGCAATAATACCAACATCTGTTATATAATATGGATATGAAAGTTGAAGAGAAAATATTAATTGTCCTTATTAGACAATATATCTGTTATATTGAGTAATAAGGATAGATCAGTTTTATTAGATAATAGTAAATGATTTAATAAGATAATGATCTAGTAAAACTTATCACTTATCAATATCTTATGTATCTATTAGCCTATAAATAGGTACTTTCTACATCGCAATCTCGTGAGGAAATCAATAGAAAATATGTCTCCTCCCATGGATTCCCTTGTTATCTTTTCTCTCAACATCTCTGTTAATTAATTATATGTTTCTATAGTCCTTGAAATAGAAACTGAAATCATCTCCCTGTTTCTTTGTGTCTGTACTTTTGCATAGTGAAATTTGTTCAGTTTTATCTATGGCTTGTAAATTTCAAGTAATCATTAATTACCTAATTTTTCATATTATCCCTACATTAAATATTAATTTGTTTCTTCATCTTTTCAACGAATTTTAGAAAAAATAAATAACCATTTTAATGGGCCAGACAAAACATTAATTATATTTTTTTGATAATTATATTTTCTCCGCAGAACATTAATTAAAAAGAGAACAATGATAAGTTTAAGCTATAACAACTAAAAGTACTTTTCTCATTTAAATAATCTGATAGAAATATTTTTAGCCCATTATTGGAAATAGAGTATTAATATCATGTTTATACCCTTATTAAGAAAATTAGCATTTTCTCTTTTAATCGTGACCTCAAAAATAAAAGGTTAGACTATTTAATTTGATAAAAATTAATTTTAGGATCCCAAAATTTGAGAAAATAATTTTATATAGGGCCATAATCTTTTCTTTAATTTTTGTACTTTATATTGTGAATAAAGTCGACGTAAATTAAACAATAAAATAAATAGAGATAAATCAAAAAAATATTAAACGTGGTTTGGTCCTTAATGACCTACTACACAACCTACTCTAATATATTATAATTTTGACAGTACAACTTCTTGCACAAATTAAAAGTTGTAAAATGTTTCATTTAATAATATATATATATGGCCTAAATATAAATTAGTACCCTGAACTTTTAACGTTTTTCCACTTTGGGGATTGAACTCTTAATTTTTTCAATTAAGTGATTAAACTTTTAATTTTTTCTACTTTGACGATTGACTTATCTGTTTTTTCAATTAGGGGATTGAACTTTTAATTTTTTCCTCTTTGGGGATTGTCTTCTCAATTTTTTTAATAATAATAATAATAGTGATAATAACAATAATAGTGATAATAATAATAATAATAATAATAATAATAATAATAATAATAATAATAATAATAATAATAATAATAATAATAATAATAATAATAATAATAATAATATAACAACAACAACAACAACAACAACAACAACAACAATAATAATATCGAAAATAGGATTTCTTTCAAAATAACATTCCTACTAAAAATAAGACTGCTTTCTTGAATAGGATATGAGAAGTATCTAACAATTCATTCCTCGATTCGAATCCCCTAATACTTTAATTTCATCATGGTCATCGTTCTCATAGTCGCATTATCTGCATAATTTTATTTAAACTTAAGTAGTTATACTTATATAATTTAATAATAAAGAAATATTATATAATTAAATATTATTGTTTTCAAGAATATAAATTTTAAAGAATATTAACTAAATTAAAAAATGTATTAGAATAAAAGATAGTGGTAAGTATATAATTATAATAGTAACAATGAAGAAGAAAAGATTTTGAAATCAACTAAAAGATGAAAAATAGTTCTTTTCCCTAAATTTTAGGTTTATATTCCTAAATTTTATGAAGAATCATTCCTAAATTTTAGGGTTGAGAGACCATTTTGTGCTATTAATTATATATATAAGAAAAAAAACTACCAATAAAAGATGCAAACGATTGCCAAAATAAGAAGGGAAAACAAACTACCAAAAAAAGATGCTAATATTGTAATAATAAAATTTCAGTCTTTATTCACATTTTAGTAGAATAAAACATCCTTTTTTGTCTTCCTTTTTTATTTTCACTTGTTATAAGGTTCGTAGACTCCTACCCGCCTCTACTCCTAATTTCTCTATCCTTTTATTATATTTTGTGGTTCTCTAAAAAGTAAATAGACAATATGCATACTCCAATTTTGTAATTGATTAAAGAATATGTAATATTACCTCTAGCTTAGGGATAATTAATGGGAATTTCCTTTTTATGCAAACAACACCCACCATGTTGAATGCATGAACCAACTTTCACATGTTAAGCCATCAACTCCAATTTCTCATATGTTTGTGCATGAAATTACCATTCTTTTGATAATTCATAAATTACCTAAAAATTCTTAATTTTTAAAGAGCTTATTTTCAAAATAACTCATTTAATTAAAGCATATATTATCGTATAATTGTGAAATGAGGCAATTGGATTTCACTTCTTTTCTTTTCTTTTTTATGAATTGGCTTATGGGCAAGAATGCTCAAGAGCTCTTAATTTATTTTTTTTGTTGAGAAAAACATCAAGTTTTTGTAATTTTTATAAAATAATTTATGTTTTCAAGCTAAAACTAATGCTTAAATGTAAAAAATTACTTTTGAAGGGCCAAAAAATTGGATTTATTATTATTATTATTATTATTATTATTATTATTATTATTACTATATATGTAAATATATAAATGGAGGCACACATGCATTTATACTTTACGTCTTAACTTGCGTATGCTTTTCTTATATGTGTTTGTAATTAGTTTCATGTTGTCCTTTTTATTTAAATTCAACCTTTAATTATAAGTGTTATCCATATAAGCATGTGAATATCACTTGTATATGATTGAATATTGTTTTACGAATCATAAATAAAATTTGTGTAATAACAGTTATTATGTGTAAAAAGATGGATGAAAGGATTGTACGGCATAGTACATGATAAAAACAAGGAAATACAAACAACACAATTCAAAAGCTTCACATTATAGAACAAGAGAGGAAGATACAACAAACTACACTAAATAAATTTAGCGCATATAACGTATATACTATAGCAATTGAAACTTGAAAGAGAGGAGTAATCATATTGGTGCGTGTGGCTATGGATTATTGGGTGACCTAGAGATTTGAGGGCTGCGAATTACAAGAATGAAACTCAGTGATCAAGAGATTTGAGAATATCTTTTTAGGGTTAAATAAAATTTTACTTACAGTTAGGGTTTATTGCTAAATTTTAGGGTTAAAGAGCCATTCTTAAAATGTAAGGTTGAGTGACAAATTTTGTACTATCTATAATAATAATAATAATAATAATAATAATAATAACAACAACAACAACAACAACAACAACAACTAGGACTCCTTCCAAAATAACATTCTTATTAACAAAAGACTCTTTCGTAAAATAAAATTCGAGAAGTATTCCAACATTTTAGTAATTATTATGATGTTAATTTTTTATTTTTTTTACTTTAGCCATTATTTTAAGGGCTAAATACACTTTTTTTTACACGATGTGTCACCAAATTCATAATTTGATTCTAAAGTAATTGAGTTTACAAATCGACACATGAAATTTTAAATTTGTTACAAAGCAAAATCAAAATTTGGGTACCCATTTTGTTTAATATGGTTTGACCGTATTCAAATACAGTTTGACTTAATTACAATACTTTAATGAATAAGACAAAATATAACAAATGAATAATGAAAACTCTTGCGATTAACAAAAGGCTAAATGTCACTTCTGTCTCTTCAAATTGACCACTTTTAAAGCTGCCCCGAAAGTTAAATTTTCACCAATTCGGTACTTAAAGTGACATTTTTTGTCGTTTCTATTCCTTTTACTCGATTTTACTGAAACCCGACCAAAAATTGACCCAATCCATTTACCCGATTTATTAGAATGGCTGAATGACACTTTTGTCCCGTTAAGTTGTCACTTACTTTCAAAGTCGTAATTTTTTCCTAATTTCACAATTTTTTTTTTTAATTTTTGAGATAATAATTAAAATTTCAAAAAATTAGTATATATTATATGAATTCATATAAAAAAAAATTAGTATATATTTAATGAGTTCATATAATATAATATGTACTAAAAAAATTTAATTAACGCTTAAATATAAAATAAAATTTTAAATTTAACAAAATTAGTGTATACTTATAACTGCAAAATATATATTTAAAATAAAAGTAAAAAAATACAAAGCCCCTGTTATTTTCTTTTCCTTCTTTACCAAAAATTAAAATTTTAACTTATATACTATATTAATCCAAATTTTAAAAAAATAAAAACTTCCGAAATAGTAAAGGTGGGACCCACTCCACTAATTTTTATTTTTAATATTTTCAAATAATTTCTTCTAACATAAAGACGGGACCCACTCCACTAATTTTTATTTTTAACATTTTCACATAATTTCTTCTAACATAAAGGTGGGACGCACTCCACTATCGTGTGTTAAGCAACCTTGTGACAAAATATTAAAATTACATGTAAAAATACTACTCTTCATATTTTTTGCACTCTTGAAATCTTTTATTTCACTTTTTCTTTTTTGTTCTTTGTATCATATAATTATTTTTAAGATTTATTTAAATATTATAAAATCATGTAAAGGTTACTAATTAATATCCAAGATATAGTTTAGCCAAGATTCAGGCCTTGCGCAATTAATAATTAGAAATATTACGAGTTTTAATATGTTCTTGTTTTGGAAGTATTCATTTGAAATTTAAATATTTCATTAAATAGCACAATTTATGGGTTGGAATTGCGGCATTCATTTGGCGTAGGTGGAGATTATGACAGTTAATTATTTAGCTATTACTTCATTCATTTTTTTATTTATCTTTTTAGAAAGTAAAATTTATTATTTTTTATTTGTCGGTTGTAGATTATAATAAAATATTAATGACTTAATTTATCATATTATTCTCATATTAAATATTAATTTATTTCTCTTTTATTTTTTTAATAAATTTTAGATGAATAATATTGAGAACTTATAACCGACATGATCAATCAAGTAAAATATTAATTATATTTTTTAATCTTTAATGTTTTCACTTTTCATCTAAAACGTTGAGGAGTAATTAAAAGGGAATAAATTAAAGGGAGTACCTGTTTCGATTAAAAAAAATTAACATATTCTTAAATCTTCGCAGCATTCGATGTATATTCATGTACAATCTTATTTTTAAGAATTTGACATCCCTCCAATTCAACGCAGAGTTATTGATTTCTAGGATGGTGATTAGCAATAATCATATTTCTTAAATCTATTAGAACTTTGCAGATAAGGTGGGTAATTTCACGAGCCAGGCAGATTGCAGGCTTACTGGCTTCCCCATGAATCCGACCATTTCGCTCCCACCACAAGAAGTAAATCACAGCTGTGATAGCCAAGGAAACGATAGCCCTTTTAAACACCGAGCAGTTCAAGGCCAAAATGAATTCAATCATAATGTGCCAATCTCTATGAAAGTCTCTCAAATCATAAAATCTCGTGACATATAATAAAATTTGAAAGGAGTAAGGACAGTGGAAAAAAGATGATGAAAATTTTCATCATGCGAATCACACAAGAAGCAGGTAGCAGGAATTTCGATCCCATATCTCATTAGGATATCCCTCGTTCTAAGACCCTTGTAGAATGCTAACCAAACTGTAAAAGAGTACCTTGGAATAGACAGCTTGTGGCATAGGATCTTCCACCATTCTACCTCGTAACTCCTGCTACGAATCGATTGCCAGATGAGAGAGCAGTGTTGACAATTGCAGAAGTATCCCATAAAATATGGTCTTGTTTGTCTAAGTCGTAGTGTGTTCCAAGGTCAAATTTTGCTCTGAAAGCCCTTACCTAACCATGACTTGATGTGGGAAGGGACCGTCCCTCTTCAGAAAGGATGTCGGCAACCTTGCCATCATAACCGAGTCCAGAGTAAACAACCAAAGGATCGTGAACAAAGGATGTCAAAGGGTTATGTCTACACCAGGGATCAAACCAAAGGCCAGTCGATCAACCATTTCCAATCTTAAATCGGATGAAAGACAGAAATATTCCTCAACTGCAAAACCTTCCACCAAATTCAAGATCGCTCGACAGGTATATTTAAGCACCAAAAATTTCTTTTTTTAATAATTGTGTCTCTAACCCATTTAGCCCACAAGGAGGTGCTGAAAGGATTAACTAAATTCCAGATGTGAAGAAGGATAACAGCATTATTCCACTCATGTAATTGTTTAAGATTTAACCCCTCTTCCTTAACTTTGGTACCATGCTTTTCCAGAGAGGCTCCCTTTCACAAGAATCTAGATAAGATTGATTTAATGGCCTTTATGATGCCAGAAGGAATAATGAAAAAGGAAGACCAATAGGCCTGGATTGCAAACAATTCAGACCTGATGAGCTAAAGTCTGCCCGAATAAGAGAGTATTCTCTTTGTCCAAGAAGAGATTCTATAGGTGATTTTATCCAGCAATGGCTTGCGATTAGCAGCATACAACTTGGAGGAAATAAGAGGAAGCCCCAACAATTTTGTAGGAGTATAACACCCTTCAAATTGAAGGATGTCAAGAATCTACTCAGTTTCACTAGACCGAACATTAGATAAGTAACATTGGCGTTTAGCACAGTTAGGTATAAGACCACAAATTTGGGAGAAGCAAGATAGGCATTGTGACAGAGTAAGGACAGAATGGACATCACCATGACAGAACAGCATCAAATCATCCGCAAAACTCAGATTAGTGATTTTATTGTGCTTTGCTCTCCAATGGAATTTGAATGGAAGATGCTTGATCTTGTCCTCAATAATCAAAGAGAGAACATCCATGATAATAACAAATAGGTAAGGAGAGAGCAGTCCCCTTGCTGAAGGCCTTTGGTTCAGGGCCGGCCCAACTTAATAAAAAAAAAAGCCTGCGCTTTAGGCCCCATTTTAAAGAAGGCCCCAAATTTTTTAAACATCATAAATAATTCATATAAAAAGGTCTTATAAAAATATAAGCTAAATAATTTTTTAGGGCCCATAATCCAATTCAAATATTAAATAAGTAAAAAAAAATTAATAGTATAAAAAAAAGCCTCATTTAAATAAAAATTATTAATACTCCTTCCGTCCCAAAATAAAAGTTCTCCATTGATTTTTGTAGTCAAATTGACCATTTTTAAAATTAACAATTAAACATATATATTTAGATTTTTAAAAAAGTAAACATTGAGATTAGTACTAAATTTTATATAATTTATAATGTTTATAGGCTTTTTACATATATATTAAATAATAATAAGCTATATTTATTCAAAAAATGATCAATTTGACCATAAAAGTCAATGAAAAATGTATCAAACATAGAAGACCTCATTAAAAATATCGCTTTAGCATTATCCAAAAAAAAAAATATATTGTTTTAGGCCTCATATTCTCTTGAGCCACCCCTGCTTTGGTTCCTTTGAAGAACCCACATAATTCTCCGTTAACCTTGACAGAAAACCGAGGTGTTGTAATGCAAGCCTTAATCCAATAGATGAATTTCAGGGGAAATTAAAGTTGCTGCATAACATCAAGCAAGAATTTCCAACTGATAGAGTCGAAGGCCTTTCTTAGGTCAATTTTAAGTGTGCACCTTAGGGGACCGAAATTCCTATGATAATTCCTCATCAATTCTTGAGCCAGCAGGATATAATCATATATCCTCCTCCCCTTGATGAATGCAGCCTGAGCTGGAGCAACAAGAGAGGGAATAGTATTTTTTAGTCTATTGGCAATGATCTTGGAGATACACTTGTAGGTAGTATTGCAACAGAAAATGGGACGGAAGTCGTTCATGGAAGAAGGGTTGGGCACTTTAGGGATAAGAGCTATAGCAGTGGCATTACAACCGTTTAACACACAACCATGCTCAAAAAAGGATTTGATAGCAACCAAAAAATCCTGCCCAACGATATCCCAATTATGGGTGAAGAAATTGACACTAAATTTGTCTGGCCCAGGGCTTTTGTTTTTCTTCAAGGACTTAAGAGCATTCATAATTAAGGCTGTCAATTTAAAACTTAAGAACGATTGCTTGAGTATACATTGAACTATCTTAAAGAATATGCACGACTCAAAAATGCGAGCGTATACGATTGTATGTTAAACTTTTAACCTAATATGTATTGTGTAAAGCTTGAATTGAGCTTTAAATGTGTTATGTAATTTTATATGTGTTTGATTTTGTATTTCGGCTCAAGTAATTAACCTTAACAGTTATTAAAATCAAAAAGTTATTTAAAAGAAAACCTAAACTATGGTTTAAAAAACCTAAACTAGGGTTTGGTTAAATCTAAAAAAGGTTAAACCCTAAACCTACAAACCCTTAGGGTTTGTGACACCCTAAATACTATTCATAAATACGCATATAATATAAAAATTATACGGATAAAATACAAAAATTATATAAAAATTATACGGATATAATACGAAAATTATGCGGTATAAATACAAAAAAAAGTCAACGGTGAATAGTAAAAGTCAATTATACAAATTTAGTATACTTGATTAAATTAAAGCTAAATTAAGTGAATTTGATTAGTTAATTAATCCATTAATCAACCAATCAAATGCTAGCTTATTATATGACTAAATTACCCTTGAAATTAAAGTGAAAAAGACCAAAATACCCCTAAAATCTCTGTCGTTTTAAGCAAGAGAAATCAATTTGGAATTCTCTTCCTTTAAGGAAAATAGTAGGCTTGATCTTAGCTATTCATTTTGGAGATGATGATGTCACATTTTTTTATGATGAAAAGATTAAATAGAGCATTAATGGAGCACGTGGGGCAACATTGGTGGTTGATAATGGTGATGATGAATTACTAAATCTTTTGGAAAGCTTAGCTTTGAAGTAATGGCCTAATGACCATAAAACCCTAACCCTAACTCTCCTATAAATAACAAGCACTCTCATTGTTCAAACCCACGAATTCTAGAGCTAAAATCAGTCATAAGTTGCTCCATATAATTTCTATAGCAAGCTTAGATCATAATCAAATAAAAGAATTGAGAATTTTGCTTCAAAGAGGTAAAATTCTAATTCACTAGTAGATCTTTAATGTTGTGTTAAATTTTATGTTTTGTTGTTTATTAATGACTGATTTAATATTAATAAGTGATCTAGGTTGGTTAAACATGCAATCATAACATTTAGATGCAAAAAATATTGAATTTTTGCTCTTTATTCATGACTGTGAAGAACAATCTGACAGGGAACATGTCAAGCCCTTTAGATCAAATCATGTTAGTTGTTTGTTGTGTTTTAAGTTTTCTAGTTGTAGCCTACCATGTAGAGAATAAATAGAAACAAATCACATACCAATCGAATCAAAAATTAGGAATATATTAAGCCTAGAAGGAGGTTTTTCGACTATGAAACCTAGAATTTCTGAGCAGCCCAGAGCGTGAAGAACATCCAGACAAGGCTGTTTGATTAGATCAAATTGTCCAAATGTGATTTATTTCAGGTCCAATATTGGTATGTCGTTGTAGTATTACATGAGTTATGCACCTATAATCCATTAGCATGCCAAATAAGTACATGATCTGAGAATTAAATCAAGCAGAAAGTGTCTTCTCGGCATTGACCAACTGATTTCTGTGCAGATGAAGAACATTCATCGCTATAGCGACGAACTGTCTGTCGCTATACCCTTTTAGCCACAGTCTCCTTCCGGTATTCATATAAACCTTAAGAATTAGCGACGGACTTGACTGTCGTTATATCCTTTAGCGACAGTCTATTTCTGATAAACCAAGAACACCTATAGCGATGAACTGACCATCACAGTATCCTTTAGCAACTGATCAGCTTAAAACGCTTAAAACTTATTTAAAATTTAATTTTAAATACTTTAACAACAGACTTTAGAATTAAGTTTATTTTCACTTTAAAAATACTTTTAGTGATGGCTTTGGTCTGTGACAATAGCTATACATGACATAATTAAATTAAACTTAAATAAAATTAGTTTAAACTATCATTAACGATTAATTTAATTGAAAATCCATCAAATTAGCTTCTAAATTGACCTTTAGCGACGGATAAGTTTATATAATTTATATATAAACTATCTTTTGAGACGATAATGATAAAAAAATCGTCACCAATCCATAAATGTCTTTAATTAATTACAATAAAGACATATTAAGCAGAAATTTAGCGACAGACAAGCTAAATAATTTAATCAAATTATCTAATGAAGCGATTTAAACAATGGATTGACATCAAATCCTAATTGTACATAATTAATTAAATTAGATACGTATTTCTACCTAGTATACTAACGACTGTTATTTATATGTTAAATATATTTGGACTACAAATTTGAGTTCAAATATGTGAACTTAAATGCGCATTGAACAAGCAAGTCTTCTAACTATTATGTGTTCTGTTTATAAAGTTATGAACGTGATTAATACGCTTTGTGTGACAACGTGATATAAATTATGGAAATGTGAATTAACATGATTATTGATTGAGATGTATGATACATCAAAAGTATGTTAAAGTTTATATGAATGCATAAACTGTTTATGTGTTATTAGTTAAACTTGCTGAGCCGTTGTGCTTATTCTTGTGAATAAATTTTTATTTGCAGTTAAAGAAGAATGATAAGCAGATCATGAACGTAAAGACAAAGCGTAGACTAGGTTTCATGCTTTATTTACTTATATTTATATAAAGTCATAATGACTGTTGTAATACGAACAAACAAACAATGTAACTGAATATTATATGAATAATATCATGTTATTATAATCAAAATTGTGTTATGTCTTTAAATTTGATATAACGTAGAATTGTTAAACATTCAAACAATGTTGATAAAGAACTATAAATCTGAATGAGGATATTGAATATCATTGAGAGTGTTGTAAGAATTTGAGACAGAATCACCAATGAAGAAGGCAAATTCATCGTAAGATTCCTCGGTTCCAAGTACAAGTGTGTTATTAATATTCTGAATTTTAGATAAATAGGGAATATCGATATAAAGAGATGTCTCTATGAAGATATGTATGTATTCAAGTGAGGGTGTTGAATAATATGGTATGTTTTGTAAGAAAAGGAATCTTGCCACGGATAAAGATAAATACATTTATCGCTAGATTTTTCTGTTCCAAGAACCATCTTATTATTAATGTTGTGAACCTTGGATATATAGAAGCATAGAATGTCTAAATATTAAGGTTAAAATTGAACCATTATATATGATGTTATCCATTTATACGGATGAACTATAAGTTGATACTTGTATAAATAATGAGATCAAGATCAAGTTAAGATCTAGAAACAAAGTGAAAAGAAATTTTTAATGTATAATCTAAAATAAGACTAATTCAACCAATATGATTATAGGATCATTGGTTAAGTTGGTAAATGTATGAAGTTTGACGCACAAGGTCCGTCGTAGCAAGTGCAGAGATTTTGTTTGCGTTACAATAACAGTCTTCTCCGTGTTAGTTTCCTTATCAAGGACAACCACTTCCACTTTACTAGGCATAACAGAATCAGTGGTTATTTCTATGCATATCCTTTCATAATTCATAGGCTTTAACCTCTATGTTAGTTTGTCAACAAAAAGAGGTTTCCCCATAGCACTTATCAGAAAATTAAAACCTTCAGGCGACCAATAAGACATCGGAACGTGATGAAACTTCACCCAAACTGGGACTCTAGTGCAAGCATCAAACTAAAAATCAAAACCCTCCTTCCAACGTTTTAAGAATTAGAAGCTTATTGGAGATTTACCAAGGACCTAGTGCCAGAATATTTTTGCGATCTTTCGAGCATGCAAATTTGAAAACGAAACAGCCCTTTTTCCTGTAAAAAGACTTTCTACAAACCATGTTTATCCTAAAGTTTGCGAACACTCTCCTCCACCAACTTGAACGATATTCTTGAATGTAGGAAACTACTCACAAGACAAGTATTCCACTGCTTGTTACCTTCTTTAAGAACCTCAATGGGGGGTTTAAAATAATAGGTCCTTCTGTAGACAAGGCAGAATGAGGAAGGAGAAATTCCAAGCTGAGATTAGGCTTGAGGTTGTCCTACTTCATAATAAAGCACTAGGTTTTGATACCATAATTCCATTTCTGTTGTAATATCCTAGAATTTTTACGTCATTATTAATTAAATTATTAATTTAATTTCTAACGAGTTAGTTTTACGAGATTATTTAAATCTTTTTATGTGATTAATTAATTACGTGATTAAATGATTATGTGATTAATTACTAGAATTAATTAAAGGGGGTTACTAATATGTTATTAAATTAGTGAACAAACCTTAAAGTTTTAATATCAAAATAATTGATAAGTTTTCTATTAATTAAATATTTAATTAAATTGAATATAATGAGTTAATTAAATATAATAAATTAATTAATATGATTATTAATTAATGTAAATAATGTGAAATATTACTAATAATATTTATTAGTCCATTTAGTAATTTAATACTAATGGGTTAAGGTATTTAATTATTTATTCAATCTAATTATCTATTTAATCATGGATTGAATAATTAATGTGTAAATTATTAAATTAGCCCAACATGGATCAATTAGTAGCCCAAGTGAAGAATAATAAAATTTGGCAAACTAGTAGCCCAAACAATTTAATAGGAGCTCAATTGGTATTTTAAATAAAGCCCAAAGCTAGAGTCCATTTGGAAAATAATTATGTAACTTATTAATTATTTAAAAAGTAAGAATATGAGAATGATTTTGGGACAAAAAAGTGCATCAGCCGAGCATGCTTGGGAGAGAGAGAGAAAAATGATTTTTGTTTTTATTTTGGTTTATTTTTCCTTTATTTAATTATGGATTACTTGTTTGATTTTTTAAAATACATGGACCATCCCTCTTTTCACCTAATGTGTCATGTAGCTCATTTCTTGTGTAAGCTTCCATCTAGGGGCATGGTCAATTATAGATATAATTATGTGTATCTATTATTTTTTCAAGTATACTTGAAATAGTAGACATTACACTTCATTTATTTTTCCAAGTTCCAAAAGAGAGAGTTTGAGAGCAAAGTATTTTGAGATAGAGCAAGAGAAGGAGAATGAGTTCTAAGCTAGTTCATGTCATCTTCTTATACTACATATTTTGGAAGAAAAAGGACAATAGTCATTAAATCAAGGTAATGGTTATTCTAAATTTAGCTTTGTTTTAAATTAAATAAACCAACATGTTAGTATAAGCATGTCAATATAGTTAGTAATATGTAGTAGTAATACTTATGTCATGCTTGAGTTTAATATGCTTGGTTTGTATTTTGGTATATTTTGTATGATAAAAACATGTGTTTGGTAGTGTGTAAACAAGTCTCAAGATAATGACCAAAAATATTTTTTATAATATGTACATTTAATGTTCTAATATTATAGAACATTAAATCATGAGAAAAACAAAGTTTGAATCACTCAAAATGGAGTTATACACAAAAAGTTATGATTAGTTTATGTGATGTAAAAAAATTTATAAAAAAAAATGATATTAAATCATGAAAATTTAAATTTTCATGTTATAAATTGATATTAAGTGATTGGTAATTTTTTTGGATTTTTATTGAGGATTTAAAGCTTACTTGATGGTATAATTTTATTAAAGTGTGTATTGCCGGACACTGTTCACATTCTGCTGGAAAAAAAAAATTAGAACTGGTCGTGCAATGCATGCAGGCATGTTAGCCGCGGAGCCAAACGATGTCGTTTGACTTAGGCAAATTTTTACTCCGCGCGTTATGCGCGGAAGCCGGTTGTCGGTTATTCAAAACGGCACCGTTTTGGGCCGTTCATTTTGTTACGCTCGCAATGCGCGGTAGTAAAATTTCAATAAAATTACCAGATTGCCCCTCCGTTCGTTTTTCTGCACAATTACTATTTTGCCCTCGGATCAGTTTTCGGTTTAATTACAGAATTGTCATTCTGCATATATTTAATTAATTTAAATATTTAAAAATTAATTTAAAATTATAACAAAAATAATAAAAATATAAAAATGATATTTGGGATGATATTTTTCATTAAGTTTAATATTTAAATATTTTAAATATTAATCTAGTTAGCTAAATTTATGGTTAAGTTAAATAAATAAAGATTTCATTAATTATTTATTATTTAAAATGTTAATAATAAATAAATGTGATAAATTAGCAATTATTATTTAATTCCTATTAAATAATAATTAAAGAGAGATAAAAATTTATAAATTAATTGTTTTTTTAATATTATTAAATAATAAATAAAGATAATTAAGTAATTAATTATTATTTAATTAGCATTAAATAATGATTAAGTTATTAGATTAATAATTTATTATTTAATTTAAATAATAAATAAGGATAAATAAATTGATTATTATTTAATCTTAAATAATAATTAAAATTTAATAAATAATTAATTGTTATTTAATTGACATTAAATAATAATTAAAGAGGATAAAATTAGTAAACTATTATTTAATTTCCTTAAATTAAATAATAAGTGAGATTAATTACTTAGTGAATTATTAGTTGATTAATATTAATTTAAAGAAGGTTAAAATTAAGTCAATAATTATTTATTATTTAATTATTATTAAATAATAAGTAAGTACAATTAGTTATTATTTATTTTAAATAATAACTATAATTAATTAATTAATTTCTATTTAATCAAGATTAAATAGTAATTAAATAGAGATTGAGTTAATAAAATAATTTGAATTTAATTATGATTTAATTAAACAATTGTAATAAGTTGTTTAAGGGTTTAATAAGTATCTAACACTTGAGAAAAATATTTTCTAACTTATTAAATTATTAACCTAATATGATTGAGGGTTTATAAGGTTAATAATATTGTTTTGACTGATGTAAGTTATGTGTTAGTACTTATGTGATAGATAAGTTCCTTAGTGAGCGTATAATTGTGCAAATATGCCGTACTAATTATTAGACCAACTTTATTAATGTTAGGTCATTCAAAGTCAGTTAGTTAAAGCTAGACATTAATTGTAGCTGAGCAGACAAGCAAGTTCCTTATCTCTAAACTTATTTCATTGAGCAAATTATTTAGTTAAGCTTGAACTGTAATTTCAAACATGCTTTGAGTGGTTTAATTACTTTACAATTATTCCACATCGATATTGTTGTTATTCGCACTTGTTGCACCTGATATTGTACAGTCTTTGACTTGTACTTAATTATTGTTCTACTGTTTAAAGAACTATTCAAAGTAGGTTTAAGTCATTGTTCGGCTAGAAATTTATGTTAAAGATTTTAAAAGTTATCCAAATCATTGAAGATGCAGATTCTTAGACTATTATGAACACCCCTTTATTATAGGGGAGTACCCTGTATCTAATATCAATCACAAAATACGGAAATTAAATGTTATGCATATACATATTGTACTGAGGCTAATCCCCTCGGGTACATATTTCTGGTAGTAACCATTGGGTCAACCTGCTATTGACTCTAGTGGATATTTATAGTTCATAGTCTATTTAACTATCTTAATTCTAAAAGCAAATCATTATTCCTGCTTAGGTTATTCATATTATTGAATTGTTCAATTATTCCCTTTCGTTCATGATATATTGTTTCTTGTTGTTATTTAAACTTGTTGAGCAAACTAGTTGCTCATCCTTACTATATCATAAAACCTTATTGCAGTGCAACTCGAGACTTCTGGGAAGAACAAGGATAAGGGAAAGATGAAGTGATGGACTTCAGGATGCAGCCTTTTAGTTAACTAAATTATTTATTATATAATATAAACCCTAAATACTTTATTAAGGGCATTTATGTATTTTTGTGTAAGGTTATCGTATCTTGGGACTAGTAACACCTTTTGAATGAACAACATATGTTTATTATTTCGCATTTAGTTATTGTATATTGTTTAGAGGTGGATGTTTGTATTGGATCGTGATGACCAGATCTTGGTAATTGAGACCCGAATTTGGGGGTGTCACATCTGTCATTAACCTTATCGATTGTGACAATACCTTTCTCCGCATCTGAATCTAGAGAGGTTTCTAAGATTTCACCCTCTTCAAAAGTGCATTTAGAGGAGGAAACAACTTCAAATCATCTGGGTGTAGGTCCAGAGTTCCCAAACTTCGCTACATCATTTGCCTCAGCTTCTCATATAAGATATTTTTCAAACACTTTGTGTTCATTCACTATGCCTGCTTTGGTTCCTTTGCTAGTAAAGTCATTCACTTCCCACATAGTGAACCCGTGAGCTGAGATAAAATTCATCAGATCTAGATTTTTCTGTCGTTCAGCGGCAACATCTATACGATCCTGATGAGAGACGTGATAAGCCGCCTTAAAAACATCTTGCATAGCTTGATTCTGTTCCAAATCCATACCATTATTACATCCTTCATTTGTTATGGATTCGTCAGAGTTAATAAAAAAGTGATGAGGAATAACATTAGATTCCACCATCTCTAGTGAATAAGGTTTAGAAACACCATATTCAGCAAATAGGTCCCTAGAAGAACTACTTTCAGAATTCCCCTCAGAGAAATGGGATGATCAACCATGGTACAAGAAAAAGAAGCAAGGAAAAAGTATAAAGAAGGGAGGAAGATAATCAGGAAAGGAAGAAGTTGGAGGAAAGGGCAGATTAGTTATGGAACAGTGAAGGGAGAAGAGAGAGTAAAAAGGTTAGAGAGAGACATGTTTTTATCTCTGTCTTCTCAGTTTTCTTTTGTATAATCTCATTTTTAACTATTCAATCATTTCATTTTAACAACTGAGTTTTAATTTAATCGATTTAGAATTCTTTTTTCATAGTAGCCTTTTTACTACTCTAAGAAAGACAAACATTTTAGTTCTCTTTTTTTCTTATAAAAAAAAAATAAAAATTGATGAGGTTGTTTTTAAACAAATAAATTCAAAGAACCAATAATCTTTTTTTATTAAACTATCAAAAGACTGAAATATATTAAAAACTATAATTTATCACAAAAGTTTAAAATATTACAATAATAATAATTAAAATGGTAATCCTTTCAACTAAAGAACATATAATAAGGAAGGCTAATAATTATAACAATAAGTAGTGGACAACACAAAAAATTCTGAAAAATAGTTAAATTTCAAAAATAAAAAATTTAAAATATGTAGATTTGACCAAGTAATAAAATAACAAGCCACCATGATCAATGTCACACTCAAATCTGAATAATCTATCTTCATCATATTGTACAGAAAAAAAAATCACAAACGAAAAAAAAATTAAATGAAAAATGTAAAATCTCCCAAGAGATAATAATGAAACCATCGTACAAAAAGAGAACGAAATCACTAATCTCATGAAGAAAAAAAAAGTCTCATACAAAAGAGAAAACAAACTCCACAAGAAGGAGAATTATTATCAAGCAATAATGAGAAAAAGAAAAGAGATCTATGGACCGAAGGGTCTCTCCAATAAGAGCCCTCCCCAGATTTAAAACGAAGGTTAAGTTTTAGCTAAAGAAAAAAAAAGATTAAGAACAAATAATGTAAGCAAGTATAAACAAGTTTGAGGTTTAAATATATTTTAAACATTTAATTTTTTGTTTTTTATAACTTAAACCTATTGTTTCAACTTTAAGACATTGAACCTTAATGTTTTAAAAGTTTTATAAATTTAACTTTTTACCCACCAACATGCAATAGTTAATGAATCGAATGAGAGTATTTTGGATAATTTCACCCCTAAATATTTATGTACACCCAAATCCTAGACCCCGAGTTAAGTGGTTCTAGTTAAGTTATGGCATAAGCTAATTGTGCGATAGGGTTAACAGAAGATGTTCAGACAAAGATGGTCAACTAGGCCAAAAATTGAGGGAGAAAACAATAGGGCGTTGACCAAGTCAATTGCACGATAATGATATAATGGGTTAACACGAGCCTCTAAAACAGTGAGTTGGTAGACCCACGTTCATGAACTTAAGCGCTAACATAAGGTGGGTTAATGTGCCAAATTTTAAGGGGGGCGTGGCTAAGTGGATAGTTAAGACGCTGCAACAACCATTTAGCGGCACTATAAATAATAAACAACCAGATTACGCGCAAACACACACATTCCCATCAAAAAATCCAAGAAAAATTCAGTGACTTTTAGTTTAGTTCTACAACAATTAGCTTGTAGTGTCAATTCCTGGCTTAGTTAACTGTTGTAATAGTTAGTTTCATTGGATTTACAACTTGTTACATCCATTCGAACTTAGTTGAATATTCGATCCTAGTTGTTCGCTTTTATTCAGACCTTATACGGTGTTATTAATTTGCTCTACACTTTGCCAACGGTGTATTTGATTCAAGTTGTAAGTTTACAACATATTCAACAGTTATATATTTTTAGGTTCTTACTTAACTATCTGATACTCAGAGTTATATTTTGCATACGTATGTTAATTGTAACTTGCTAGTCAACAAATAAGATAGTTTAACTTGTCTTATAATTGCTTCAATCTCTGATCTGGTATTACTTGGTAATCTTAGTTAATTTGCAATGCTAACTTAACCGTACTCAATAAGTCAATGGATATAATAGTTTAACTGATAATAGTTCAACAGTTTGGTATTTATAATTTAGATTAACTCTAACTATAAATCAACAAGTAGACTAGCTAAAATCAATTAGCTTTAACACCATTTGTCTAAGATTGAATTCCATAGTCAAAGGCAAAAAGATCCATTAGAGAAATAATTCATTCTTATCTTTAATCGTCTTATCTTCATGTGAATAAAATTATTTGGTTTTAGCCCTCTAAATCTTATAATTTATACGTTAATTAAATAATTAATAAATTTACGCATAATTTGAAGGTGAATGGAGATGTCGAGCACCCAATTCCCCCAACATGCATATACTCCAAGTCTTAAAAAAAACACATTAGCATAACGCAAAAGAACTACTAAGAATAGTTCCTTTTAACTTGATTAATCATTTCAATGATTATTTGAGGAGAACTTAAAAATTAGTCCCCTTCACTTATTTCTGAAACGACTCATTTTTAAGAAGTCTAGGGTTTTGGGACCACTAATACCTTTCTCATTAAAGTAATTAGATATGCATTCTTTGGGCCCACTAATTCATAGGGAAAGAGTATTAATTGTGAGAACTGTTATTTCCACATAATTTTTTGTTATTTTCGTAAGTAGATTCTATTTTTTTTATCTATAATGACAGTTTTAAAACCGACGCTATATACCTATGACTACACTTTATATGTTAAAACCGTCACTATAACAAAAAAAACATGCGAGAATATCAGTTTTTTTAATTTTTGTTACAAATGATAATTTTACTACCTCCTCCATCTTCAAACTAAATAATTGTTGGAAACACATTTTTATGCAAATTAAGAAAATCACACCTTTTCTTTTACTCGTGAGCTACAAATATAAAGTAAAATTTTATGTGATAAATGATTTAATAGCGGACACAAAAATGTATACTAAAGTACGATTTTCCTTCGTTCTACATTATTTTAAGGCCGTATGATTTATAAATAAATGGTTCAGATATGACGGCCAAAAATAAACTCATTCCCTCTATCTATATATATGTATAACGGAAGAGTATGTAGTACATTACTCAAACCCGATCCTAAGCTCTTCCAATTCGAACAATTCCAATAATAATTCGAATAATTCGGATAAATTGACATCCCTACTCATTCCGAAAAGATTCAAAAATGACTTTATCGGATTCAATATAAACCTATGACAAAGGTTAATATCTTCTCTCATTTTCACAAGATTCTCCTCAGCCACGCTGTCTCCGGCTGCCGATGTTCATAAAACACAAAAGATATGTTCATAATCTTGTATTTTCTAAATAATTTTTTTATTTTTGTGTGTGTTACCATTGATTCATTACGATATTTGGGGGGGAGGGAATTTGATACGACACCCTTCGCTATGCGAAGGGGTGATTCTACCATCCGGCCTATGGCTTCGGTGGTAAATAAATTATGTTTGAATGACCCCAAGAGAGAGCATTACTTCTTCAGAGTTTGAGCTCCACAAGTGTTAAATTGCTACAAGAAGCACAAACTATATAAAACAAAAAAAATACTCTTAGAAAATGACTGTAGAAACTGACTCAGATGCTGACACAATATGTTAAGGAAGACTTTAAGAAACTGAAAAATATGCATTAACAGCATTCGATTACAGCTAAAAGGATAATCTGTACTTCTATCCATCATTTAATCTTCAGAATAAGAAAACAAGAAGTCTAATAAAACTGTACAACGTGGAAGGTACACTCCACAGAAAAATGGAAGATCCGGAAAAAAAAAAACAACCTAGAGGACAAACTTTTTAAGTTTCTAAAACTGTTTTTTTGTTTAGCATCTTCGTCTAGAAAGAAAGAACTCATAATCAGGTTGTATATTCACAGACGTCTCACTTCCTTTGGTTATGACAGCTCTTGCCATTAGAGACGCGGCCTGCTCAAGCGTCCTCAACCGATCTTTCAAAATCTCGGCAGGGTTAGAGTTCAGAACATCTGCAGAGTGCCTTAGCTGGAACCAGCATTCACCCTGCACATAATCAGGTTACCAGGTTATATATAATGTGAGAGGCAGTTGAGGGCTCCTGGACCCATGGTAGTCCCCTCCAGACCACCGGATCCCGCAAGGAATTGGGTACAAGCTTTCCCCAGCCCGCAGATATCTTTAATCTCAGAGCTAAAGACGACAAAATGGTGAATACAACTACATATCGAACCAAGCAAAACTATTACTCCGAGGGCTCTTGCTTATTATTCAAATATGTAACTACCCAAGTTCATACGGGTTTGAGATACAGAAAGAGGCAATTTGGTTGGTAACAATAATTCTGATCTGATGCTAAGGCACAAGACATTTACTTGCCCTCAAAAACACAGAAGGTTACTCTGTTTACAGATATGACAGGCATTACACTAGGGCAAAATAAACTGAATGAAACCTACTAGAAAGTTCAAAATATTAGCAGCAGTAAAATGTTATTAGAAACCATGTGCGAAAATTATATGGAAAACCATAAAATTCAACAGATTATAGATTAAGAGGATACAGACTGCCATTAACCGACGGAAACTTGGCACAGTTTTCAATAACCTTTTCTCTCTAATGAAATTCGGGAAAGAAAATAAAGAAAAATTATCAGGGCAAGTGCACACACATGTTCACACTTGCGTAGGCACATATACAGAAACATTAGTCATATGAGCATATTTAGATGTAGTTTACATACCCTCTCCCGCTTACAATATATACAATTCTGCATCTTCAGAAAATATCTAATGAGAAGGTCTAATCCCAGGATGCTTCAGACCATCATATTTTTAGTATACTGATTTACTAAGAAATCATTTTTGTTGCTAATCTTTACAAATTTTAGAATATTAATATTGGGTGGTTGAAGGACATGTACGTTGCCAATTTGAACCATTTTGGCAAATTGGGGATAATAGGAAATCTCTTCCACAAGATAATATGAACTTTCTAAAAACTGTTATCAGAATAAGTACACTCACTAGTGCCATAAGTAAAAATTACGCAATAAAAAGTAAATATATCTACCTGAGCATTGTAGCTTTGAAGACCCACTACAGGAGAAACTATACAAATGTCCATGCAAGCAGAATCAAATGCTGGCCGTCTACGAACCAAATGACCAAGTGAATGGTAAGTCAAGAAAGTAGCACGAAAGTTGCCTTCTGGTATCCTATAAACAGGATACCATGCAACTGAGTACCTGAAAATTACATGGAGTAATTAGTCCAGACAGATTCCTATTTACTACTTTATCTCATGCAGTGACATGATTTGGTTTTGTTAAATAAAAGGCATGCTATGGAACTATGCTTTAATCTAAGTGATTAATGTGAACAGACGCAAAGATCTGCTTTCACTATGTACAGTATTCAACTAAATTATTAATTATATGGATCAGCTTTCTACTTACCATGATCTAGGGTGAAGATCGTGTAGACTCACTGAATTGAGAACAGTCGCATCTCCATATGCTCTACCTTGTGGTGGCACATCACCTCGAACCAGCTCCTTAATCCTGAAATAAAGGAGTCCGAAATAAATAGGTGCACTAGTGTTGGTCCAACAGTAGTAATTTTTAAACCAACTGCAGTTCATCAATTTTTTTTCAAAAGGCCTTACAGAAGCCATGTTCATCTAAACACATATTTTACAGGAAACATGATGTATGACTTTAGTATGCAAAATGCATAAATAACTGATGAAAGATATAAATAAATGCTCAACACAACAAAAACAGGACAGCACGCAGGAGGAAGGAAAGAGTAATCATGATACAGCATTAAGTATATATTTAATTATTTTTTTGATAGAAAGAGTAATTTTATTAGGAGAATCCAGAGATACAAGTACAAGGCCAGGAGTCTACCCACCCAATAGCAAGTGGAAAGAAAAAGAGATTACTCAAAAAAGAGCAGCTATTCAATCCCTATAAAGAACAGGAATGCCTATAAAGGAACCCATGGCTAAGGCCCAAAGAGAATCAAGATAAATGATCCTATCTGCAAAATAAACAACAGAAACTCATATAAACAGTAGTTTTCCAGCTGTTTACTTAAAATAGGTGATATAATTATCACAAATCATAGATTACCAATTTTAAGTGTAACATTCCTTTGATATTTTGATTTACTCATCAAAATAAAACATCTTTTTCTCTGTAATTAATTGAGATATGTGTGTGTGTGTGTGTGTGTGTGTGTGTGTGTAGGGAAAAGTGTGAATGTAGTTAGTTGTAAGGCCAAGGGCCATGGTAGATATAAAAATAAGTTTAGGACTTACTAGTTAATTACTAGAAATATTATCTTGGTCCCCAAGTTGCAGAATTATTAGCTAGCACATGATTATTTTATTCGTCAAAACCACAATATCAACCGTTTTACATCATTAGCACTCCCAATCTCCCATCATTGACCCAGTGCCACTGCCTTTAACCAATATGGTTATTCTGTCACCACCGCCTACTTCAGCGAATCATCACCACTATTAATCCCATTCATACACACCCCATAGAACCCATCAAAAACCTCCACTCTCTCCTCAATCATCATCACAATTAATCCCATTCAACTCTCACAATTAAGTTGCAAGATATGTATTGGTCCTGGATTTAGATGTTTGATTACATTTAGATATTTAAAAATATGTCATGTAAGAGAACTATTGCTATGGCTATGTATATATAACCCCCTCCATCCCACATTAGTAAATCTTTTATCAGGTGTAATTGGCACTAATTAAAATCTTAAAAACACAAATGAATTATACTTTTAATATAATATTATAATATATTTATACTCTATTCTTAGTATGTTAATAAATAATAATAAATGAGTTTTTTGCATGTCTTAAATTTGTGCTGAACTCACTGGCAAAAGTTGCTCAATTAAAGTGAGACAAAGTTCATCTTTAATACATGAAAATACAGGCAGATATGTATAATAATTCAAAATTGTTTATAAATATGTATTATAAAGGAATCCCTTAATAGACGTGAAAGTAATGTGCAGAGAGAAAGTTATGGAAATCCGAAATCTAATATGAAATAATTTTCATTAATGAAAAAATTATAAGCCAAAGAGATAAATTTCAGTGATGCTGCCTAATTTACAGGCTCAAGTGATTATGAACATGAAGCTCCAGATTATGCATTAATAGAATGTTGGAAAGAAAAGTTAAATAAAAGATGTTGAAAGGACACTTACATTTCATATAACGGCCTTCTTCTTTGAGGTTGTTCAGATTCAAAATATTCAAAAAGAAGCTCCAAATCATCAGACCATCCACACTCAACTGGTGAAATGGATTGATTCTCAGTGATAGATACTGCAGATGGCTCAGAGTTACACACGTGATCGTCTGGTGCACACAAACTTGAGCCTTCTGCCTGAGGCTGAGGAACAAGTATTGAAAAAATCGGTAGGTGATCCAAGTTAGAGACTTTAGATGCTTTAAACATATCCCTTGCCTCCATAGCCAAAGAAGCAGGGATCCCATTGCCATTATCCGTTTGAAAAACCTTACGTTTTGTGAACAACTGAACTGCTGACAAGTATGGCACAAAATATGCACGAAAACTGACACTATCAATACCCAGTCTATTTGAATTCTCATACTCATCAGCCCTTACTTCTAAACCATAGCTCCCATGTTTTTCATACCATTTCCACAATTCACCCAAAGAGATATTAGGCATCTCGTGTCTGCACAGAGATGCACGACCAACCGAACAGCATAAGCAAGTTTGACAGCTTACAATATTGTGCGATGGATAGATAACCGGAGATGCGGAATGAAGAAGTTTCTCAAATTCAGCAATTGGACAACCTGTGGCCAATTGGATGGCTTCAGAAGCCACTTGAGCCCTGTGAGAATCATTCACTACAGAGAATATCTTCCTTAAATCAATATCAGAAGTCGATAAGTTCTGGTTTTCAGATTCAGAAATCAAGCACTGTGCACCACCAAAACTGTTACTGAATTCTTTAACAATGGTTGCGGTCTGATTCCCCAAATTCTTAAGCTGGACCACATTATTGGAAGGTGAACTAATAACGCCACTCAAACTCGACCCTATGCACGTTCCACTAGAATTCATTGCACAAACAGAAATCTGTGAATCAGAAGCAGATTCTTCTTCCGTACTGGTTCTCAGAGTCCTATTTCCACCAGCTCCTTCATCAGGCTTCACCATTGATAAACCACTACATAAACTCAAGTCATGTGAATCTGAACTTCTTACTCCAATGGGTATCCATTTCTGCCGAACAGGTCCTGAACTAGTGTCTTTCTTGTGATCAGCATGAGAAACATTTTTATCAATTTTAGATCCTTCATCATCCACAAGCGTATGAAGTTGTACTGCAGAGAGCTTCTCGAGCATTTCTGACGTGTCCATAGAACTGTATGATTTTGATGGCAAGCTAGTTCGATTTTCAATATTTTGATCATCCAAACTGGAAGCAGTAGCGTAGACACTTTCAAGTGGCTCTACGTCATTGACACAGGCTTGTGAACTCTGAAGTGGTTTCAAGGCTATAGATTCAACTCTCTTTGTCTGAAGCCCTTTCATTGCAAAACTAGTCTTGGAATGGGATCTTGAGAATGCTTCAGGTCTGTTCTCTCCATTCATTTGCACAGGGATAGTACATGATTCATTCAGTTGCATATCAACTCTTGGACACTGATTTGAACAAGCCCTAACAGCCTGAGAACCATTCCTGTCATAGTAGTTGCACTCTTGCTTTGATCCTTTACTTTTCAACTTCATCTTTCCAGAAACCTTAGTGTTTGTCTGCTTTTTCGCTTCAGATTCAGACTTTGGACTAGAACAATAAGCATTTCTTTGGTTTTTTGGCAAAGGAGCTTCTTTCAACTCGTTACCAAATCGTGAGAAAACTGAGTCCACATTTCTAGAATCATAGTTGCGCTCGCAGGCATCATTCCTCTGAACCTTCTGCCAAACAGAATGATTATTTTCCCTCCCAAGATGGCCATGCAAATTTCCGACACTGCTAACTCTGTACCCAGTTGAATTCTGGGGGACTCTTTTAATCTTTTTCACTCCCTTTTCAATCATCTCCAAGCGACATGCCTGCCTACCGCAGTTTGTCTTCTGTCCATGATTATCAGTGGCTACAATACCATTTAACAGATTGCCAGGAGAAGAACATCCCTCTCCTGCAGCACAACATGGTGATTTTGAAAGATCAGTCCCAGCACTTTCTTTACTATACTGTGAAATTTCATAATCACAATTTAAACTTTTCTCAAAATTTGAACCAAGTGGTAGAGAGACCAATACAAGACGGTCATTCTTCTCAGAACATACATTGGGATAACTGATCAGTTCACATTTTGTATCATGTACTTCTGAGGTTTGAATCCCATCTTCAAAATCAGATAGATGATGATCAGAACTGAAACTTGGAAGCGCAGAGGGTGTTAAAGCTTCTGAGACACCCACCTCCTCAATGCAAGACATGCATGCATAACCTCTGCTACTGCTTCCTTCAGAATAAATCCCATTGCAAATATTCTCTGATGTTGAATCTGCTAATTTGGTTGCACATGGAAGTGGTGAAACCCTGTTATGAATGCAATCATTGGTACCAATTTTAGATGTTGCAACTCCAGGGCCACATTCTACTTCAGATAAGCCAGTTTCTCCTGAAAGCTTTTTGTTATGCTTTCCTTTTTTTTTCATTTTCTTTCTTGAATTTCTTTTTCTAGATTTCTCTTCCTTGGAAACAAAAAACTACAAATTAGATGAATCAATATATTAAAGCCACTAAGAATCAGACTGGGATGCTTACAGAGAAGGCATCTGATACTATAAATTAATAAGAAAAAATCAAACAAGACTAATTTAGTATCACAACTCACTTTGTTTCCATTGCCTTTGTTTTGAGACTGATGAGCATTAACTGAACTACCTGGTGCTGCGGAACCCAGATGATTGGCATGAGATCCATGTCCCAGGGGTATTGCAACAATCTTCCACTGCCCATCAGGTTCTACGGCAAGAAACGTCAAAATCATACACCTGATAGTTTAATGGAGATATATAAAAAACAGCACAAGTTAGCGGCGATTTTTGGACATTATAAAAGTTAGAAATGTCAATAACAAAATTATAATAATGAATTCATGGCAGACTTGAGAAAGGGTGTAATTAATAATTTCATCCCTGAAGAAGCGCTAACTTGAATGATCTCATCTTTCAATTATAAACATGTAAACAAACTTGAATTCAAAGCATGATGCTATTTAGATACGTCTTTTAAATATCGGATTAAGTTAAATTTTGATTTGCATGCTAACTATTAACAGCATTGAAGCGAACTTGGATTTGCTTCACACACACACACACACACACACATATATATATATATATCAAAAAATGGATGGTTATATAAATTGACTCTTACAAGGGCTCTAAATGGTTTTCTGACTTGTAACCATATTCTTTGTGAAATAATTTAGAGAAAAGTACTAGAAGCCAACAAGATTTATTTGGATGCACATTACCGCCTCTTATACTCTTTTCCTTGATATGTAACCTCCTCATGGTTTTGAGTAAAGTCCAAAACGGGTTTTAATGTTTTTTTTTATAAGTGTTACGGTGTTAATGTTGAAGAATAAAAAGATTGAAGAACCCTTCCTTTCATGTCTATTTTTCAATTCCAATCAACTATACACATATATATCATTTTCCACCATCTTTTCCAATAACATTCAACCTGTTCCCACTCTCCAACACTTAATGGGTCACTAACAATTAACAAATACCCCTCAACCATGCTCTCCTTACCTCATTTCATCTGTAACCAGAAATTTTGGTGTTTGTGTCTTTGAGCTCTCTCGTTATATGTATAACATGTACGCACCCACCACACATACATATAAATGTGTATTCAAAATGTTCACCAAAACAATCAATAAAAATAAGCATATAGTTTTCCATGGTTAGAAATCATAACAATATCTTGAATTCATAGATGTTTATAGAGATCAATATAATAAATTTTATTTTTATTTTTATTTTTATTTGATATCAGAGCTGGTGCAATGAATGAGAGGGGGTACAAAGTTGAATTTGCCAATTTTCAGTAATTGGCCACTAAAATTGTGCTTACTTTTTAGCAAAACTGAGGTAGTTTTGAATCATTGTATTGATCTATAACACACGTACATATTACAAATAAACAACCAGTTCTTTCGTCATTCTCATTGTAATTGTAACTGTGATGCATCTGTATGTATAGCGAGAGAGAGAGAGAGAGAGAGAGAGAGAGAGAGAGAGAGAGAGAGAGAGAGAGAGAGAGAGATTTAATGCCTGTGAGTTCCATTTAAATGGAAAATTTAAGAGAGAAGGGGATGGAGAGGGGATTTACTTCGGTACAGAAGATGATAGTACTGAGAAGTAGAAAGTGAAACGAGGGTAAGGAAGAAAGACTGAAAGAGAGATAGTATCAGGACCTTATGTCATTTGATTAGTCATCTGACATTAAAATTTTCTGTAAAGAGTCCTGATTTGAATATCCTCAAGAACGTCATGTGTCACAGAAAACTTATATAGGAGATCACGTGGAATAAGGTAAGCCCAGGGATCTAGTATTCCTTGCAATAATTACATGGAACCTAGACCCTTGTTGCTCCACATCATCAAAATCCTCGATAAGTTCCCCCTTTATGGAGAAAAAGCTGATTTTATAAGCCAATAGACAATGGACATTATTCCAATCTGAAATGATAGACTTAGAAAAGGGAATTAATTATAGTTATCCAGATACAAAGATTTAGAAAAGGGGAATAATTATATCTATCCAGAAACAAAGACTATAGCCATTTCAATGACATATGCGTTGTATAGAAGTTACTTCAAATGATTTGTAGAATAACTAAGCTGAATTTGTAACACATTAACACGTGAACCACATCTTGCATACCCCAAAAAAAAAAATCACAACTAATTTACCTCTGATTGGAATCCCTCAAACCAACGGCAGATACTTCAGAATCCTGAAACAAAGGGCATACCCAATCTACCAAGTTAGGAAAGATCCCCCCATCCATATGGATAAAAACAGGAAAGCCCAAATCAGTTAGTGCAACAAATATATATGACCTTTGAAGTACAACTGAAGTTTTCCTTTTCTAAGGATTTCCTGGAAAGGAAGCTGCTTTCCCTGTCTGTGTCTTCAGGAATACTTGTTTTGCTTCTAAGGAGAGTGCAATGCATATTGTGTCGTGCCTTTTCATGTCAATGGAGCAGAATAAGAACAGGAATTGGTTTGGTACAGTAATTAGTTAATCAAATATCCTAGAGATCACATCAAGCTTTCACAAAATAACGGAAATCTTCTATTATTAATTAGTTATAATGATAATCAACCAACAATTGTAACACAAATTTCAGGTAAACCAACATCTAAGGGAGCGGAATATACAATAACATTTGTGAGCCGTTTTTTTTTTTTTGGTTGTTTTGGGGGAGAGAGAGGAAATAGTCTAATGAATGGAGAGTTACTTAAATATGCCAGGATTTTCATATGAAAAAAGTGCCAAGAAAATAAATAATATTTATTCATCACTTTGTATGGAAAAGACGTGTATCACAAAAGCTAGGATTGAGTAAATTAATTGCTAAATTCAAGGGATATACTCCCTCCCTTTCAAAATATTAGATCAAGACTGTGTTTTTAAGTCAATTTGAGATATTTTCAAACTCCAAATTGATATGTATTAATTTAGCTTGTTCCCCTTTTATTGTATCCTTTCTTTTCTATTAATAAAATTTCTTCTTTTACCAAAAAAAAATAATAAGAAGAATTATTTTAGTTTTAGGCAATGCAATTATGAAAATCATAAACTCTTGTATCAAAAAAATAACAAACTCACTGAAATGCACTCAATTGCATAGGAACAGTCGAAAGAAGGAAACCAATATTTAAACTAAATTGGACACACTTATTGATCATCCAATTTCTTTAGTGTCAACAGGCACGTCTTTCCTGGTCATCTTCTAAACAATAATGAGCATTTGGTAACACCAACTGTAACTCTCGTAGAAATGGTTTCCTACACAACTACTTCATAGCGCTTCAAAGAAAAATGGCTGATAGGAATACTGCAAGTTCCGCAACATCAAAAGTGGTTGACCAACAATAAATGCATGTAGCATGATATGAATACAGGTAGGAAGATTGCTACAGATTTGAGATATATAGTCTTATGGAGAGAAACACTGATGTGACATAGGAGAGTGAACGGCCTCACAAAAACAAATATTAATGTTGATCATCTCCAGGACAAAGACGTGTTCCTGGCTTCTTTGTGGCCTTCAGCAATGAGATGACGTAAGGCTGGATTTGGTTTCCTTCAGAGTGATTGTTAACGGGAAATATCAGAGCTTGTATTAGTGAAAGTTGACAACAATCAATAGGTTTTTTTTACTTGTTTTAATATAGGTAAAATAGTATGTATTAAAAGCACCAAAAAAAGGTGAGGAACTCATGTACAAGCAGTGTATACAAAGCCACATGGGTTATGAAAAAAAAAAAAAAAGGCAATAAATAGGGTTTTTGAGTAATAAGGTAGGGGAAATGGGGTCCAATTAAGGTTGATAAGATATGATCTTGGGGAAGGAAATATCGATTATTTTTGGCATTATGAGTGGCAACTTATCAAAGTTAACTAAGAAGAGGAAGATAATGACGAATAAACAAGAAGCAGCAGATATTCTAAGATTTACATATGTTCTAGTTTACTTTTCTACAAACTATCATTGTTTAGAGTTCATACCCATTTTTTTCTGATCATCAAAATCTAAGGACTATGAACACATATTTCAATTGTTTATAGTTCATGTTCTATTTCCACGTGAAATAGTTCGCTAACTTTTAACATATGTTTAAGATAGGAATCGGGAATTTATGTTGTCAATGAGGAGTATTGGGAACTTGTGTTGCACTAAGAGTAATCATTAACTCGACCATTAAATCTTACCAATCATCTATTGTTGGCCCCAAAACAAGCATCTCGAAGATATAAAACTACTTGAGATAATTTAGATACCAAAATTTCAAAAATAATCTTATTTGAAACAAATAGAGACTTATATATTGTTTGTAAAAACTAATAGACAGCACTTAAAAGAGAAATTATATGATTCACAAAAAGCACAAGAGACACTGGAGGTCACAAGCCAAGCTATTTCACAAAGTTCAATACATTTCAGGTACAACATCTTGGGATATTTAGCACCCTATAAATAAATTTGAGCAAAAAATCAAAGGGAAAAGCTCAAGCAATATACTAAGATGACAAAGTTTAATTACAATAAACAGATGGTCAACCAATATGACCTGCAAAAGCTGTTTCTAACCATTATGGATGATAGTTTTTTGATTCATGAAAGAACCACAAGGTTGATTGACCTTATCTTGGTGGACCTTAAGCTAAAGAGTAAAGAGCAAGTCCTACAACAAAATTATTCCCGCATACGCCCAAACTAGAAATGTTGCCAAGGATCCTCACAACAAAATCCAATGAATGCGCACGAGAAAATAATAATAATGCACACGATATCACCAAAAAAAAAAAGGATCCATAAAAACATGACCAAATTAATAGAAGGTATAATTTGAAGCTGAAACAATAAAATAAACGAAATTTCACATCCTTTTGAAGAAATGACAACAAAAACAAGTAAACAAGACAGTGAATCAATCTAAAGCCAGGAACCAGTATTTATAACAGAGACAAGAAGATCAGCTCAATCTAAGAGACATAAAATTCTAATAACTGGATCGAACATAATCGAACAAAGATACTTTAATTTAATTACATCCAAATCATAAACATGTGGGATTTATTAGTAATTTTGTTCACAGCAGGCAGTCTCAGTTAAGTGTAATAGAAAAATTAACTGGCATAGCACAATTGCCTCAAAGAAAAGTTGGCCCAAACTTAACATCACCTCAAAGAAGTATGAAACCATAAGCTCATTTTGTACCAATAAAGCATGGTTAGGAAAAAATCATAAGTATTAATACACTCATTTATCGATATGAAATTAAAAATATATACATTATCATATTCCACTTCTGCAAAATTCTCGATACAACTACACATGAAACACAGAAAAATTATTTCAATACCAAATGACAGGCAGGTAATGACAGCGATGAAAGATAATCTTCTCCAACACGCAAACCAATTCATCAGGAAATGTATCAAAGTTCCTAAAATTACAAAATAATAAGGTATATAAATGGAAAAAAGGAAGAGAGAAAGAACCCAGAGAGCACATCACAGCTCAAATTGGGTACTTCCCCTATTGAGAAACTGCAAAACAAACAAACCACAAAAAACTATGGAACCCAATTCAACCACCAGTCCACATAATCACTTCCAATTGATGAATATCTACCAAACAAACTCCAACAAAAATTATAACCAGATACAGAAAATCAACAACAAACACAATAGATATTTCAAAAATAGAATTGACTAAATTTAACCAATGATCAACAAACGTGAGAGAGAGAAAAAATCACTAAAAAACTCCCCCAAAAATTTAGCAAAACCCCATTTGTTAGGGATAGACCTTCAATTTCTCTACACAAATTCAGCGAGAGGAAAATCTAAGATAACGATGAGAGAGAAATTAGGAACTGAAGTAGTGAACTAACCCTTAGACGAAGATGCTGCTGCTTCTTCTACTTGTTTGTATGTGCAACTTTTTTTTGCACCCTGTATAACAAGTGTGTATATATATGTATATATATATATATATATATATATATATATGAAAAAAAATATATATACACACAATCGTGTAGTGCACACTCGGTTATTACAACGGTCTTTTTGGATTGTGACTATGGCAACAGTAATCGTTGTCATAGCTCAAAAAACCGTTATCATAGTCGACTATGCACTACAATTTTATATATACATATAACTATAACTATATATATATATGAAAATTATGTAGAGAAATTAATTACTGTGAGCAATTAAAATTGGTCTGCTATAAGAAGGATGAGCGATAAGGTAGCGTAATTTTGGTTCCAAGAAGGGGTAGCGGCAGGGTCAAAATAATTTGACTTGCGGCATGAAGGATGAGTAGCTGGTCAATCCACAATAAAAATGTCCACGAATTGGTTGTCGAAATAATATTCCAACAACAGATTATCATGGATGGACACCCATATATATATATATATATATATATATATATATATATATATAATCATAGCAAACGTTTGATAGGACACTATTTCACCAAACTAATCTTGCATCATTCAGCAAATTATTTAACGGTCTAAACCAAAACGAATTTGTTTTGTTTTTTTCTTTTTTCAAGAATTCAAATTTAAAGAAGATAGTTTAACTTAAAACAAAACGATATTCCCAAATCAAACACTATTTTCTCTCCAAACAAGGTAATTTTGAATCTTGATGAATAAAAGTACCACAACTCATTATCTGTGTACTCTTTTTACCATGTGAATATTAATTTTGAACCGGTTATTGCCTTCTTAATTAAAGATTTGACAACGAAATAAAAACTGAGGTATGATCAAGTTGTGAAATGGATACCAAGATTTTAATAATAGAAAGAAAAGCTGATTTTTTATATTTCCATAGCACGAAAAATGGTTAAACCATCTTTTTAAATTTGAACTCGTGAAGAAAAAAAATCGGAGTTGTTTTGATTTTGGTTCTTTGTTTTGGTTTGGAAGTCGTTTGCGGGCCAAAAAAAATTTAAAATTTTTTTAGACCGTTAAATTATTTATTGAATATTTGTTAACTGGTACAAGATTAATTTGCTATAATAGTGTGATAGCAAACGTTTTCTATATATATATATGTGTGTGTGTGTGTGTGTGTGTGTTTAATTTTTTTCAACGATGACTGTTTCTGACTATAGTAGAAGATGTAATAGTGTTGTCGATGGCGGCATGTTATATGGCGATTCAACTACGAAACAGATGTTGGACATGGATCGTGTCATCGTGAAACCCGTGTTAAATTATTCAGGGTTTATTTGTTATATTCTTGGCATCACTGCGACCTTTATTTTAATGAAAGATGGTCAAAATTTTAGAAGGTTGGAGAAATTTTATACCATATTTATTAGTCGTAGGTGGCTGGCAGGTGGCAAATCTTATGTAAATTATATAGAATAAAATATAAATTATATAAAATTTGAAAGATTAAATAAAAATTAAACTATAAATAATATTAAAACTCGAAAGGTATTTTTGAAAAAGACTAAAAGCTATAAAATTATTGTTTACCCTCTCGCAGATAGAAACAAATAGATAGATAGATTAGCCATGCGCTGTGTGTAATTAATCTAAAGATAAAATTAAAATTTCATTAAATTTAGATAAGAATTTTTTTAAAATAATTATTGTCATTATGCCACTTTATATCTATTTAGAATAAGTATAAACACATAATAATCAAACACTATATTTATCTACATTACTAAAAAGTGGGACATGGCATTAAAATCTGTATCACATTCTACTTTTTAATAATATAAATGAATATAATATTTGATTGTTTGTGTAGACTTGTTCATCTATCTAATATAATCAGGATTTTTTGTGTTAACAAAATTTTGGAAGTTTTTTTGGCTACCTAAAATGTCCTTCAACTTTTATAATAATTTTTATTTTATCCTAACAAAAAATTTGAAACCTTTTAATTTCCTAAAATGCCCTTCAACTTTTATGCTAATTTTTATTTTATTCTTATAACTTCTACTTTAATTCTCAAACTTTTAACTTATTAAAATTAATATCATAATATAAATTACATACGCAAATTGTGTACCTCAGAGTACTGGTCTAGATAATAAGAAAGAGTAATCTTAGGTGTCGACTCAGGATTCAAAATGATGTGGCATGAGTATTTAATTTTTTATTTTTTTTAAAACTTTATATATCGACTTGGTACAAAATTAATGAGAAACAAATGGTAAAAGAAAATCTTGACGACATATGTGTCATTCATGATTAGTTCAATGCGATACTGACTTGGCATATATAACATAACTCTTTTAATATTTATGTATTATATAATTATCAAACAATATAATAATTACATATCAAATTTGAAGCTTAACATTAGGGAGCATAAACTATATAATTTTAGAGCATAAATGATATAATTGGTTTTCTAGGCCTTTTGTAGCAGGATCATGGCATGGATAAATGCAATGTTATGAAACTCGAACCGAATCGGCCGGTTGAACCGAGCTCCGATTCAATATTCGGTTTAATTGGAACCGATTCAATTGATTTGGTCAAAAATCGATAGAATCGGTTGACCATTGATTTGACAGATGGTTCAACCGGTTAATATTATAACATAATTTCACTATATTTTTAGCTTACAAAAAATTAGATATTTTAAAATATTATTAATAATATATTTTTTTATATATTTATGATATCATTGGTTCAATAACGATTTCCATTCAGTGCTCTTTTTACTTCGATAACCGGTTCGAGTCTGAAAACATTGGATAAATGAGTCCCTCTAGAAACTTCCTAACCATATTGATATTGTACTTAAACATACTTCCAAGCTTTAATAAAGTTCATTATTAAAATATTACATGCCCAAAGATTTTATTTATTTTATCCTGAACTCATTCCCATTAAAAGAGAATCACAACACACAGTACTTAGCCCATGTGTTTGCCAATCACCTTATTTTCAAGTTACACTTATTTAAGAAAAAGGCAAAAAGGCGCACAAACTTGTACAAACATCTCTACATTAGTCGTGGGCGAGTATGAGAAATAATTTTTCCCATTACAAGATGATTGGATTAGATTGAATTGGATTGGAATTGGAGAAAATTGTATTAGGCCGTGTAAACTAGCCCGTTAGGTTTCATGAGGTGATACTGGAGAGGTACTATTGAGCCCATAATGATTAGGGAATTTCCTTTATCCTTGCCTGGTACTAATAAAAAACGCAAAGCACAAAACTCATCGGGAATTTGCCTATACTTCGGCTAGTCATAAGAGAGGTGGGGTTTGACAGATAAAGATTGGCGCTTCGTTTAGCCGCTATATAGAAGAAAACTCTGAGAACGGAATTTTTGAGAGTTCCACCCGACTCTCTTTACATGAATAGTAATTAAAACTCACGTTCATGTGAATAAAATCTCGTATAAATATCAAATTTCCCTTGTACAAATAACAAGTCTCAACTCAAATCGATGGAAGTTTAATGATAAAGAGTTAAAAACAACCCAGCAAATTTTTTTACATTATCCAACTTCAACTGCATCCAAATCTGCTCCTATTTGTAAACCTTTAAAAATTTCCAGTAAACTTTTCCTCAAAATCTCAAAATATTTATACATCACAGAGTCCATTAAAGATCATACTAACCTCTAATTGCTTCTAAGCACGGACCAGGATGCAGGCTATTCTTCTGCTTTTCCCCCTTTTTTTTTACTTCTTGTGAGAAACGATGATTAGCAAAACATACTTTATATAAAAAACTAACAGAGAATCATAATTGTTCCCTGTGCAAAGGAAAACCACAATCTGACTAAACCTAATTTAACCAATATGCTACATGAAGACCGCAAATACACCATGACTTGGATTGTTTACAGTCGTTTCTCTAATTAGCTATGTTTTGAAATTCAAGTTTCCCTTCATTATCATCACTGCAACACGAAAAATGATCCATCACGTAGTTCCAGTGCTGCCAGGGACCAAATTGCCATCCCTCAATCCTTGGAGGCACACATGTAGTGTCCTTTGTACACTATCTGCAATTATTCTCAACCTTCCCTGATTATGTTCCCCGGCCGAACATCCATTCATTTCCACAATTCGAACCACCCTCTGTTTACATTTCTCCCAGTCATCGAGCCTCAGCCAGCAAGACCGACCACCATGGCTTCCCTCCATCCCTAGAAATGAAACAGTAGGATTTTCCCCGAATGTATATCTCAGCCTTACAGAAACACAGTAGGGCAACCAAGCAGCTCCACCGGCAGCATTTATGTGGGGTATGTGAGATGGATCAAGTACAACGGTCAACCCAAAATCAACAGAATTATGAGGTCGGTCATAATGGATATTGCTTTTAGATATGGATGAATTCTCCTGGTTTCCATCAACATTTAATCCTGAATGATTCTCAAGACATAATTCTATGCGGGATTTCTGTGTGGGGGCTATATCTCCAGTTTGTGCCTGAGCTAATCCTTTCTTCCAAGCTATAAGCTTCAAAAACTCTCTCAAAACTGAAATTGGGAGAGTAAGAAGAGTAATAAAAGACGCAACACGAGAAGCATCATAGGGCTCTGATGCAACACGACGGCTGAAGTAGTCACATATTTCGCCTATTTCAGACTGCGTTAATTCCTCTTGGGTAATAACTGAGTTTTGCTGTTGTTGCTGTGAATGATGAAACCTCTTTACACTAAGGACTTGAAGGAGAAGTTGAACTTTGTGCACGCTAACAGCAAATACATAGCCCCTGCAGAAAGTCATTTAATCAAAACCAGGAAAATAAGTGATTCAAGCATTGTACGAACTGAATGGTGTTGGCCAGAAATTATTATCTCAAAGTACACTAAAACTAACAGCTACGTGTGAAAAAAGCATTGGCTACTGAAATACCAATAAAATTTAATACTAGAAAGTTCAAAAACTTGGATGAGGTAACACAACTTGATATCTTACATAGAATTAAAATGTTATAATAACCACGATGTGATTATCTATGAAAATTGACTATTGCCTTTTTTTATCAGAAAATATACTCCTATTAACCAGAGTCTGAAAATTATGATGCTTATATCTGAAGCAATAGCTCTCCCTCAACCATCCCTCTACAGCTTCTCTATCTATCCATCCATCTCTCTCTCTCTCTCTTTCTCTCTCTCTCTCTCTATCTCCATCTCCATGTGTGTCTGTGTAACTGTGTGTATATTAGTTAGTATGAACGTCTTTTGTTTATTCTTTTCTGACAAGTCAGCATGTGTGCCAAAAAAAATCAGTATGAAACTATGAATAGATGAACCAGAACAATAAAAGAAGATAATAGCAAGAACACTACATTCTTACTTCTGAAAAGACTGAAAATGAGGGTTAGAAGCAAATCTCTCAGCAGCCTCTAAAAAGAGCACAAAAATTGGAGCTACTTTTCCTTCTCATTCATTATGAATTTCCCAATGCTTTTCTTTATAGAAGCATCACAACATCCAAAACATTATACAAAGGAATTGATGCTAATAGTTTTGTGGGGTAAGAAATAGGGATAACCAAATCTCTAGCAGCTGCCCCTGCGGGGGGAGGGAGGGAGGGAGGGAGGATCAGTGACCTGAGCTTAGGAAATAAATTCCAAAATCAATACAATTAATTCGTTTTGGGACTATTCAGTTCATGGAATTGGATAACTATGAGATTTAAAAAGGTAGGATTTAAGATTTTAAAATTATGTCAAATTAAAACAAATTGTTTCACTGACAGAAAATATAGCTAATCAATTTGATTTGTAATTTTAATTTTGTATTCTTTGGATGTAAAAATCATGGTTAAGAACTGAGATCTTCCAGTTTTTACAACGTTGTAGATGCAGACAATATAAAAATATCCCTAAATTTTTGGATTTGATATAAAAGATTTAATTAATACTCCCTCCGTCCCACAATAATTGTAACACATTCCTTTTTTTGGCAGTCCCACATTGTTTGCAACATTCCTTCTTAAGAAAGTTTTGCTAGATTAATTGTCCAACTTACCCTTAATGGTCCCACATACTTAATTCTTTAAAGAACATATGGCCTTACCATTATCATGCCAAAATTCAAACTAGTAGTTGTCTTCTAAGCTTGGATATATTGAAATTTTCAAATTTTGGCTCCATTTTTAAAACTATTACTTGGGCATTTTGGAGATTCAACCAAGAATCCACACAAATCCTTAATATGCGTGCAATGTCAAAGGTTGCAATTGTTATGGGAAGGAGGGAGTATTAGTTTTTTTTTAATTAGCCTGTTAGGTAGGGGTAAGTTTCATTTATGCATGTTTAAGAAATTTATGATTCCAAACTGTGTCTAATTACAATTTCTAGTTTGGATGATTATATATAAGGTTAACGGATTAAAGATTAAAATATAAATCTATGATTGGATGTTAGGCTATTAGTGCGATAGTTAGGAATTGGATTATCACAAATAAAGCTAGAAATTGACTTGTTTTTCCGAAGTGGATTGAAAATTTTAGGATTTGGATTAATTTCAAGATATGAACATGCTTTTGAGTCCAAACAAAATATTTTATTCAGGGTTAGGAAAGAAATTCCCAAAATCAATCCAATGAATTCAGTTTGGGACTGTTCAGTTCATGGAGTTGGATCACTATGAGATTTAATAAGGTACGATTTAAGTTTTTAAAATTTCAAATTATGTCAAAATAAAATAAAATGTTTCAATGACAGCAAATAGAGCTATAATCAATTTGATTTATAAATTTAATTTTATGTTCTTTGGATGTCATTATGTCAATATCATGGTCAAGAACTGAAATCTTTCTTTTTACAATATTATAGATGTTGGTAAAAAAATTCTTAAATTTTTTGAATTTGATATAAATATTTTAATTTATATAAGTTTTTTTGTTAGGTAGGGTTAAGTTTCATATTTGTATATGTTTAAGAAATCTATGATTCCAAACTCTGTAGAATTACAGTTTCTTGTTTGGATGACTACATACAAGGTTAACGGATTTAATTTTAAAATAAGAATCTAGTTATTGGATGTTAGGCTGCTAGCGTGATAGTTAGGAATTGGATGAGTACAAATAAAGCTAGAGATTAATTTGCTTTTCCAAAGTGGATTGAAAATTTTAGGATTTGAAAATAAATACATGCTTTTCTGTCCAAACAAAATATTTGGATTTGAAGTGTACAAATTGAAATCTCACACCAAATCCACAAACCAAATGGCAAGCCTAATTGTTAATCATTACAAAATATTTGGATTTAAGCGTTCAAAAAACCCAAATCTCGCCTAACCCAAATCCATGAGCCAAATAGTTGCTTTAGGAATATAATACTAGAGGGTATATTTATCTCAACTACTATTGGTGTTACACACACACACACACACACATATATATATAGAGAGAGAGAGAGATGAACATATATTATAGTATATGCACCACAAAATTCAAAAACTGGGGGTAGGAGACGTACTATAATTCAATAAGGAAAAAGAGGGGAGTAAAAAAATATGACATTAAATGTGGTTCGATTTTCTCATTAATAAAACAGATAAATTAAGAAAAAAATTAGTTTAAAAAGATGTATGAAAAATCAAAAAGCCAATCAATGAACATATCCCATGCAAACAATCAAAGAGAAACATCGAGGAAATGAAATTTCTTAAAACATGAAAAGGAAACAGTCAACAACTATTAACAGAGAACTGCCGGTAACAAGTTATGACTAATGTAATTGTCTTACCCCACAAAAAAGCGCAAGGCTGGCTGCTCCTGGTCAAGATTTAAGAGTGCACCTTCATTGTCCTTTAGAATTGACCCCAAGATCTCTTTCAAAAGATCTGGTAGCTGAGAAAATAGCCACAGTACTCCTAGGTATTTCAGAATACCTCTAAGAACCTTCTTAAGAGCAACAAGAGGAACCCATCCGCCACCATAACCTCCATCATCCCCAAGTCCAATAATGGCCGTATTTAGTTCTCCTCTAACATGAGCAGGGACACCTCCGGGTGATCTACGCAAAAGCAACCCAGGACTAGCAACAGACAAATTGGAGGATGCTGGAAGAGAATTTCCTATGCGATTGGGACCATTTACTTGGTTTCCTGAACGGGATATTCCAGCAGAACCTGGAAGGTTGACTCTATTTCCATTAGTCGCAGACAGTTGTGGACCTGTACTTGAAGTTACATTGTTTGAATTAGCCAGTCCAACTGTTTGTTGAACACTTGAAAAATTAGGGTCTAAACCATTCAATTCCTGAGCAACATGCTCCATGATGAAAGGGCGAAATTGAGGACATGGTAACGACCCTCCAGCTGAAGGCCCCCCTTTGGGTGGTGTTGCTGGTTGTAACCATACCTGATCTCCAGCAAAACATCGCATGTCAACTGCAAAATGTTTGCGATATATAATTCGAATCGAGTAGGGGCCACGAAGCACAACAGAGACATCGATGGGCAACAATGAACTAGGAACAATGCCGGGACCACCTCGCCCAGCAGCAGCAGCGGCAGCCAACATTGCAGCGCCATGATGGTTTTGAGTACCAGGAGTACCTGTAGTGGTAGAAGCTCCAGGGTTCCCTCCAAGACTAGATGGGGTTTGACTAGTATTTGTACTTGAATTGGTTGGCAAGTTCCCCTGAGATAAAATGTACCCATTCTGTTTTGGGACAGAAGAGATAGGTGATGTTACACCAGGGACCCCAGAAACCGGAGCAGCTCTCGCAGGCCGTGTAGCTGCCGCAAGAGCATGCAAGGGTCCTGCAGTGAGGCGAATGCAATCCAAAAGGGATGCAACTTCAGCTCCATTAATAAAATCTTCTAGAAACTGCAAAAAAAAAAAAAAAAACAAAAAAAAATCACATGATATGCAATTTTTACAGCAAGATAATAGGGAAGAAAGACTACATATACAACATAATACTACCCAAGAATCTGATATTGGTGGCTAATATTATAGAAATCTAGCTTCAACATTGAACTAAAAACCCTAAACTAATTTCTTATATATTTAAACCCCAAACCTTGAAAAGACAAACCAAAAACATAAAACCCGATTTGTACATCTTTTTTTGCCATTTCCAAAATCTTCATCCAGGTTATATTGTAGATAGAAACAAAAGCATTTTCTATTGTATGGCAAATATTTTGGTTGTTGGATTATTCTGGGTTGACATCCAATTCCCCACTTTCTCACTCAACCTTCATAATGTGGTGGAAAATAACGAGAAAGATTCGAATTTCCATAGATTTTATTCTTCATGGAGTTTTAGTTTATTTGATGTATTTTTATTAATTATTTAGAAAATTCAACAGATTAATTTATATTTGGTCCGCATATGTTTTGGGCTTTAGTTTTAATAATTTTATTTAGTTTAGAATTTAATTATTTTCCTTTTACAAATTTTCAATTAGTCATAGGAAAGTAGTTTAGCATTATAAATATGTTATCTTAGGATTCTATGAGATGCAATCTTTGATAATTATATGAATTTCTCTTTGAGAGTTTTTTTCTTCCTTGTGGATTCAAGGTTTTATCCTGTTGGCATTAGTATAATAACTAACCATTCATGTTTGCGTTAAAGCGTTACAATCTAACCATATTTCGCTGCTTCAATTGGCATCAGAGCTTAGATAATTGTATCCAAATAAGGCAATAGTTGATTATACCTCGTGCATTATCTTGAGGATTTTCTAGTTTTTGGTGAAAACTAAATACTAGAATTGAAGATTACGTAACTCTTATACCAAAGGCGAGCCTAATTTTTCGTTTCTATCCACACACAAAAAAGTGTGTTAGTTTTCATCCCACCGGCAACCTACTCTTCTTTAAGCATTTCAACTTCTACAAAGCCTTCATGCTGCTGTCGTCTTCAATTTTATGGTGATTGGTGACAACTAAATACAGGTACACGATCTGAACTAGAGATATACACAATTTGGCATTGAATTAATTTTGGCAAACTACAACTTGAACCTCCTAGTTTGTTACCTCTTGTATTGGTATCCCAGAAGTTCTGGTCAACTATTTATTGACCCATAGGACTTATAAAGTTTTTGAAATAGCCCTATAGTTTAACCAAACTTACAATTCAGCCTAAATTTTCTATAAATTATCAATTTAATTTGTCCTTGAATAGTTTGTTTGGTAAATTTTAATACTCTTACCATAGTGAAAAACGTTTTTATTCCTAAAGTGCTTCGACATAATGACTCGTAACCCGAATCTACTTTTCACACATATGTTCATTGCAAGTCAAAGGTGTGTAAACTTGTTCTCGATAAAAATAGTGACATTAATATAGTTTCACCCCAGCTTGTTAAAGAATTAAATCTCCTTCCCGAACCAATTCCTTATCCAATTAAGATTTATTGGTTCAATAATACCTCAATCACAGTCTCACATTGGTGTGTTGTGCCAATTAAATTTAAAAGGAGTACAATTAAGGTGGTTTATCATGTTTTGCTTATGGACGTAGCTCATATCTTGCTAGGTTGGTTATGGTTAGATGATTTTCATGGTGAATATTTTGATTCTGAAAATGTCTATAGCTTTTATTGTAGAAAGAAGAGAATTTGTTTGTTTCCTCACCAATCAAACAAGCATAATTCCATGAGGTCTTCAAAGCTAAAATTTGAATTGGATGAGTACAAGGTTGATGGTCGTGAATAGAGAGAGTACTTGGTTACATATTGTGAGTTTCAAAAGCCCATTGGTACACCACAGATGGAAGAACCTCAATGTTTGAAAACTCACAAGGGTATTGTTTTGGAGGAAAGACAACCTGAGATTGAAGATAGTATAGCTAAAGAATCACAAATCCTTGTAGAGTCACCTATTATTGAGAAGACCGTGAAATTTTTTGTGATGTCCAAGGATGAAAATACTACAATTGACACCATTGGTTCAGAATTTGCTCTATGCAGGTGTTTGAGAATATCAAAATTATTGATTTTGTTGTTCCTAAAGATTTCTTTGTCATACAAGTAAATTGAAAGATGTTAGTATTTTCTCACATATTTTCATGACTATACTTTGAGAAGAGAAGTTATACAGTTTTGATCCCACGAAGATTGAATATTCGTTCTTGGTGCTTGATACTTGTTCGCTTTGAAATTCGAGGATGAATTTTTTTTAAGAAGGGGAGTCTAATGCGGTGAAAAATAAAGAGAAAGATTCAAATTTCGATATATTTTATTCTTCATGGAGTTTTAGCTTATTTGATTTATTTTTATATATTATTTAGGAAAATTCAGTAGTTTAATTTATATCAGATCCGCTTATGTTTTGGCCTTTAGTTTTAATAATTTTATTTAATTTAGAATTTAATTATTTTCCTTTTCCAATTAGTCATAGGAAAGTAGTTTAGCATTATAAATATGTTATTTAAAGTTTTATGAGACCCAATCTTTGACAATTATATGAATTTCTTTTTGAGAGTTTTTATCTTCCTTGTGGATTCAAGGTTTTTATCATGTTGGCGTTAGTATAATAACTAAACATTCATGTTGCATTAGAGCATTACAATCTAACCATATTCCGTTGCGTCACTTCAGTCTTTCCCTAAATATAAATCTAGTAAGAAATCCAATGTTTGTTCCAAATCAACAAAGCAGGAACATTTTATGGTCAATATGTTCATTTTGGGACTCGGAAGACACCTACCGGAAACTTTAGCACATCTACCGGACATGGACAAAAAAAAAACCATGTTCTCATGCCTCTGTGATTCTCTGTTTTGGTAGCAGGATCACATGACTCTTCTTCAATAAATTTGTTTTTCCCAATTTCCTTGGTACTCTTTACGAGGGACCTGTTGTCGCCATTGCACTCTCTTTATCTATATTGATAACTTTGTTTTCGTATTTATATTAAAATGTGATTTTAATCATCTGCTTTAAAGCCTATACACTATCATACCATCTCTCAAAAAATTTACTTTTAATAATTAGAAATATCAAAGTGCAATTATATTTTTTTAATAGATAAAAGAAGATTTTGATGGAGATGAGAGACAAAGCAAAAGGAAGGCAAGGCATCCCTCCAATAAGAAAACAAAAGAGAAATACATGAAAGAAAAAATGCTCAATGGAGGAACCACCATCCAGACTATGAAAGATGTTTCCAAGTAACTCCATGGAAAACACCCATTGCAGAAGCCTTAAGAAGCAAGAAGAACCCTTTGCTCAAAAATGTGAAAGGTCATAAAGTCGAACGGCAATATTCAGAACATTAGGAGTGCCTAGGGGAATTAATTCCACTTCCAACCTATCTAGTATGGCACCTTTTACAAACACCGCCTATATTTGATTCAATCATTATCCAGGCCTAACCAATATTCCAACAGGTGCATCTCATTACTTCACAGGTTTCCAATTTTGTGACATTTCGGTATATCCTTTCGGGTAGCTACAGTTTTAGCAAATGGAAAAACAGACTGAAACATTACATATGAATCATTAAACACTGATGCCAAACAAATATGGTACACATAACAAGAAGTAAAATTGCCAAAAAGCATAAAAAATAAATTATTTTCTTTGGTCAAATATAAAAGCCTAACCAATTAACTAGCCTGAAAAGATGTTACTGACTCATGAATAAAGGCCAGGGCAATAACATTAACATATAAAAGATAGACACAAGACAAAGATACAAACCTTGGTATGAGGCCAAAGCTGATCAGGAGAAACATGCATTGTACATCCTTCTTTACCTGATTCCCATTCCACAACAAAACGAGCAAGAACCCCCAAACCAAAACTGAACCACAAACTCATCAGTCCAACTGCTTCAATTCTAAATGCCCTCCTCGTCTGTTCTGAAAATTTATCAACCACTTCAACATCTTTCACTCCAACTTGTGCCTTGCCATCAGAAGATGTAGTGCTGTCTTCCAACTTTTCTTCTGAACTTACACCAAGCAGTTTGTGCATTCCTAGGGAGAACATCCTAGCATTAGAGAGTCTTTGAATATCTGCCACCAACTTCTTAATGCTATTAGCCTCAACAGAGTTGTAAGTCAGAACAACACCTTCTGGATCATAGCGAATATGGGAATCTATGTCAGATGTATTTGCAATGCGAACACCACAACCCCATGGAGTACTATTGCTTCCCTTCTGAAGATCCCACAAGTCCCTAAAGTGCTGGTCATTTATTTTGACGTCCCAATACATGCTCCCAGGCCGGCCAAGTCGCAAGCATATGTGTTTCCATGTATCACCTCTGGAAGATGGGAGTCGGAACCACAAGTTTGGGTATTCATTTCTTTGACCCACTTCTTCAACATATGGGATGTCTAGTGCCTCCATCTGGCTAGTTAATTGGGCATGCTTGATACAGAGTGAACAGTGCCTCACCACATGAAGAAGAGCAGAAACATATATATTGGAGGGTGTATTTCCTTTATTTGCCTCAGCTATTAGACTTGCATAGTTATATCCTTCAGTTTTACCAATCACTTCTGATGATATGACCATCTGGGATGAAGGCTGTTCATTAAGAACTGACTCTGTGATCTTTCTTTGCTTACAAGATCTTTCATCGACCTCTAGGCATTGAAGAGACGGAACTAAGCTCAGCATATCCGACACTGTACGCTTTCCTGATCCTTTATCATGTCTAGGAACAACATCAAGACTTGAGCTATGAAATGAATTTGGCCTTTCGGCTGAAAAATGGGGCATTGGAAAAATATAGTTAATTACAAAGAAAGTTGTTACCTATATTATATAATCTATGGTTAAAACATATCTTAGATTAGGAATCTTACATAAGGGATTCACAACCCACGAGTTAGAACCAGAAACTCTAAAAGATCCAGCTATAACTCCAGTAGGAGGCGAGTTCCTAGGTGCATTAGTTTTTGCACTTGATGCAGAAACCTGGGGAATAGTTGATCGGGGTAGTCGAGCTGATCGATTTCTAGAAATGTTGAGCTGATCTTCATCCACCGTGGTATAAAGACCTACATCAGCAGAATGTGGAGACCTAAGAGAAGTTAAATCTTGGTCAGACTTGGAAGCTGATAGTTTTTTCACAGTTGTACTCCTTTCTGGACCAGAAGATAGTAAACTGGCAGAACTGGACTGTGTTAAGCCCATCAAATTGCTTGATAAATAAGTAGAACTACTGTAATTGGGGGCTACATTAGTAACTTTTGTCACATTATTTATCTGTGTTCCTACCTCCCATTTAGGAGAGGAGGTTCCAGCTTTTATGCTATGAAGATTTACTGGAACAGAGCCAATGTGAGAAGCCGGAATTGTATTAAACACAGAAGTGAGACTATGAACAGAGAAAGAAGGGGCAGATGCACCTCTTTCAAGCTCAAATACTTCATCAACTATCGACGAGAAACTGGGTGGAAGCGCAGAGTTAAGATTTGAACCTCTGATGCTGAACTCCGAAAGAAGACTATTTTCAGAAGTCTGATTAGTAGAGAGGGAGAGTAGTTTTACAGAGTTAACAAGGCTCAAATTGAGTTCATCTTCAAGCATCTCCATCTGATCAATGTCGATATTTTTTACCCAAATCACACGATTCAAGTCACCAAACGATTGCGCTTTTCCAGATACATCTGGCTGAGTTTCCAGTAATTTAAAAAGGGGTTTAAAGTCCTTGTCCAGTTGAATCAGTAAGAAGTAAGAGTTTCCACACTCTGGTAATCCCATAAGTAACATATTAGAACCATATAAAATGTTCTTTGGCACCTTCACAGGAGAGAAGCCATGTTCATACACCTGAAAACGAAATTACCGGCTTCAATTGGGCATATAAAGCAAATAGTAAAATTGCTACGACAAGAATGTACAATAGTACTCCCTCTGCCCAAAAAGATTCTCATCGACTTATTTTAAGCAGATTAAGAAGGAAATAGCCTAGGAATTTTATTTGAAGATTTTTTTTCAATATTAAATTTTAATAGTAAAATTTTGTTGGCCAAAAAGTGTTGAAAATGTTTAAGTGTGTCCTAAGCAAACATTAATATGAGTTAAAAAAAAGTCAGTCACATGGGAGTCATTTGCAAGCGGACGAAGTTATATATTAACAGGTAGATTGGTAGAACCTCTCTCTTAACAGCATGTTTGATTTGTTAAATCAATCATAACATAATCAGCAAGAGTGGAGAATTTATGCTGACACAGAGTTCATTTATTCAAACAATAAATAAACCAAATTTGAATTTATGGACACCACATATCCTCCATAATTGAAAGTTGAAACTCCCTAGTCATGGAAGCTCTCTAAACCAAAATGGATAATATCCCATAGCCCTCACCTCCAATCAACATAGTAATTTCTGTCAAGCTGCCACATTGAGTATACATATTCAAAAATTAAATGGTGAGGAAGATCTCAGCTAAATAACATGGTAAACTACAGACTGATACCAGAGACAGCTATAGTTAATAGGTTTCTAAACTATTGTTGAATGACTTCTAATGCATCATTCTGTTTGACTTCCAAATCATAGTGTCACCTGCAACATGTAGAAACTTTACACCATTGACCACACCCCTGCAAATATTCAATACTGTTAGGACCTTAAGAGGCCCTAACTGATTTGATAGATAGACTTAGAAAGAAAGAGATTTCAGTTGTAGAACTTGAGATTTCAGTTGTAGAACTTGGGGGAAGAAGGGGGAAGAAGGGGGAAGAAAAAGGAAGAAGGGAGGTGAGGAAGAGGTTTAAGGGAGTAGCATCACAAAATGTGTGCTCTCAGTTTTCATTTCAATACTCAGCATAATAAACTGGCCACATCATAACAAATATATAGAGCCCTAGTGGCTCGCAATAGCATTTATCTAACAAATGAGCCTAAAGAAGTAAAATGCACTAAGTAGTAACCGACTTCACATGCATTTGTTTCTAAAAACTATTATTTTAACAACTTCCCTAAAATAACCCAGGCTTGACACTCCTTCCTTCCATTAGTTCCATGTTCTCATGGATCTAATACAAATTGTGGGAAGTTTTGCTTCAGTAGTCCATCATCCTCCCAAGTGGCCTCTTCTATACTACAATTTTTTCACTGAATTAAGTACTGGTAAACTTCTCTATTGTTTCTATGTATCACCCTTTGTTCCAGGACTCTCAAGGGACCTATTTCAAAAATCAAAAGTGCCATCAGGTTTAGTAGTAGGCAGGTGGGGGTTGCTTATAGCATCTCCAATATGCTTCTTTAACTGGGATACATGAAAGGTGGGATGGATTCTGGCTGCACGGAAGTTCCAATTTATAAGCTGCAGTTCCAATCTTCTCGAATATTTTAAAGGGCCCATAAAATTTAGGAGCTAGTTTAAGAGCTTTTCTGAGTGACACAGTAGCTTGTTGGTGGGCTGTAGCTTCAAGTAGACTAGCATTCCTTCTTGAAATACTCTTTCAATCCTCTTTTTGTCTGCATAGTCTTTCATCCTAAGTTGTGCTTTTTTAAGATTCTTCTTAATGATTTCCAGCTGCTTCTGCCTTTCCTCTATCATTTCTTCTACAGTAGCCAGGTTAGTACTTTTTCCTGGCAAAATGATGAGGTCAGAGGTGATTAGGAGTTGTTCCATAGACAGCTTGATAAGGAGTAGTGTTTAGAGCTGTGTGAAAGGTGGTGTTAAACCACCATTCTGCTAAGGGCAACCAAGAACTCCATTGCTTTGGGGCTTGTCCACAAATGCACCTTAAATATTGTTCAAGGCATTGGTTCACTCTCTCTGTGTTACCATCACTTTGGGGGTGGAAGGACGTGCTGAGGTGTAGCCTAGTCCCTACTAGCTTAAACAAAGTTTTCCAAACTTTGCCAATAAAGATGAGGTGGAGAGGATCTTAGCTCTTGACAAGTACTCTCATAATATTTAGTATTCCCGGGTTGAAAATGTATTATAGACAACTTATTCTTCAACTTCTTTTAAGAGCTACATCTCTTTCTTGACTCATTCTCATGCTCAATTCAATTTCCTTCGACTTCTGTGATATGAAAGGCAAAGGCAGAGGTTTTGTCCAAAATCAAGGCATTTATTTGGTCACTCATTCTACAATCTGCAATGGCTGAATACTTTAAATATTTATTAGGTTCACAGACCCTACAAAGCTCTTTCTCCTGACATTTGTTTTATGTGGAAGGAGGATGATGATACACAATTCCACTTACTTTTGAATTGACATGATGCTTGGGGATTGTGGAACTCTCTATTTGGTGTGTTGAGGGATGATTGGGTGTCTTGCTTCGGTACAGGATTTGTTACTTACTCAGTCCAGAAGCTTTGGGGGGAGAAAGGGCGCCAAAAATACTTTGGAAGTGCACTACCGTATCTGCTTTTGGCGGACTTAGAACATGTGTAATGCTCGACTTCCAGAGACAGCTATTCAGTTTTTTCTATGGACTTCTGACATGGGGGACTTCAGGGTATTTCATTATCTGATCTTTTTACATATTGGAAAGCTGCTCTTATTTTAGAGTTTCTCTCGTTCACTTGTTATAGAGTGTGGGACTCATTGTTCCCCCTCTATTTGTAATCTCCCTACTATTCTAATAAAATTTCTTTCTCAGTCTAAAAAAAAAAACAAGTCAAAGAAAAAGTAAAAGGAAATAACTTTATTACCTGAAGGCCTAAGAACCTGCCAATACACGCAAACATATGCATTATGCTTTTGCTTCTCATGCTTACAAAAACTTCAGCTGCTGTCATACTTCCATTGTTCAAAGCTTCTTCGCATTCTAGCAGCGTTGATGATGTAAGGATATTCCTGGATGAGTGAAGAAGAAAGCGTCCATTCCTGAAAATCACAAGAAAAAGTAAAAACGTAAGGCTTCTGCTGAAGAACATAAAATGAGCCACGAAAACAAAAAACAATCATCCAAGGCCATGCACAAAAGCTTCAACTCCATGCAACTTTTCAGAAAAGAGAGGAGAATGAAAGGGCAGCACCACAGCATACCCTTAGTAATTGATATGGAAGAAATATAAACACTTGATAACCATTTGAAAAAACACTGTCAGCAAAAATGATTTACTCTTATCGATGTTAATGACATCATACAAAAAATGAGAAAACAAAAGAATTTAATTTTGTACTTTAACAAGTCCGTGTAGAATACCATATGTATCTTTCTAGATAATCTCCTGGCCAGAGTTGCTAGATACTCTTGCGCACCAATACTAGAGTGCCAAAAAAACTTCCTTCTTGTTTAACTATAATTGCACAAAGATCAATATTATAACTTAGTATTAGATGCTCAAACATTACATTTGTACTGAATTATTTATAAAACAATCAATTTATTGATTCAACCAAAAATATTCTATAAAACTTAGGTTTATTATATTTAGATTCTAAGAGAATTCCTAACCATAAGAACTTACATAAAGATACCCTAGTGTATCGTGTTTTAGCCATGTAGCGTACCGTGTACCCGTATTCGTACTGCGTACCGAAATGTATCACATTTCAGGTAACACTGCTCCTGCCACTTGGCAAATGCTTATGAGACATACTGAATCTTAATGAGATGGGTTACACTAGCCTATCTTTAAAAGAGCCTCTGATACTTTACATGCATTGGATAAAAATGTGACTGCAGAATTAGAGTTTAATGACTTGTGGTGGTGGTGGGTGGTTGATGAGGATGAAAAATCAAAAGCATAGAAGAAATTTCTATTTATTTTATAAAAATATTATTACGTAGAATTTGGATGAAATTGATGTAGTTATTTATTAGGAAGTTGATATTTACAAGGCCTTAATTGTGGGGACAGGGGAATTGATATTCTTTTCCTTTTTTAGCCCTTATCATCAAAATAAATGTGTCATCGCTCATCACACTTGCCATGGATTGTATTGCCCAACTTTCATTTTCTTCTTCCTTATTGACACAACATTCAGACAAAGGTATTTTACTTTATATAGTATTCAAATTTAGCTATTCCGTTATCCATAACTAAATCACTCTAACTGAAAACTAAATCTCTCTCGAGATTGGCACCAACGAAACTTCTCTCTCTAACTAGTTGTGTATGTGTATATATCCACAAAACTTTAAACAAAAACAAAGACAAACAGCCAAAATAAGAATGAAGAAACAATTTTCAGTTTAATTTAATTTCCATTCTTACCTCTCATTCTCCACCAATTTTACATTCTAGCTATCTGACTTTACATATCTAAATAGTATACAAGTTTTCTGTGTGTGGTGTGTTATTATCAGATTTAGCTGATTGGACATTATATTGTGCAACTTTTGGTATAGTAGTGGGTGTTTGTGGTGTGTTACTCAAATTTAGCTAATTAGACATTCAATTCTTGTGACTTCATATGAATGAACGTTTGTTTTTAGGAAATAACTGAGAAATTATTCTGCTATATTTAATTAAAAAATGTTTTTGTTATGTTCGGGGCCGATGAAGTTCAACCCGAATATGTAGTTGAATGCTACTTCAAGAGTTAGGGGTGCAACTTGGGTGAGGTTGGGTCTAGGGTGTTGGGAATGTCGCAAGCTCATACATATTTGAGATCTCATCTTAACCCAAAAGGTTAAGATATTAAGTCTATGGTTCATTAGAGCATATATGTCATCTGCTTCAATGTAGGACTTTATTATCACGATGTACTTCAACAATCTCCCTTTAACGCATGATCTCTCCATTCATGTTAACACCAAATTCTCCTTTGAACTTTCAACCATAATCTTTTTTATCCTACCACATCATGTCTTCTAACTAACAAGCCACCCATCTTTAATAACTCTTGTTTGATCCACCATGAGCATTTTTCAAGCCCATCAATTATCATTATCTAACGAGCTTATCTCTTAATATCTTGTTTAAGCTACCAAAAACCTCCCCAAGAAGAGTCAACACTTGTTCAAAGAGTACATATATAACCAAGCCTCCATAACCCATTTGCCTAGCTCATCACGTCTCCTAACTGATAAACCTACACTCTTCAGTATCTCTTGTTAAGAGCCAACCAAGAGCCTTTGCGAAAAGAGTCCATCACTTAGTCAATAAATTATATTGTCCATCATACAATCCATAACCATACCCATGACCCAAGCCCATAATCATTGCTCTAATACAAGTTGTTCGTAATGTCACAGGCCCATACACACTCATTTAGGACCACATCTTGACCCAAAATGTTAATCTATTAGGTCAATGATCTATTAGAGTATATATTTTCACAATATTTCTCCTTATAATTTGATGCAGGACGTTATTACCACGTTGTACCTAAACATAAGGGTCATCCCAATCCTAGCCCACACAAAATTTATCAGGCTCAGGCTGGCCCTAGAGGTCGAGCCTAGTTTATGCTACTCATGTACCAATCCACGATAAAGTTCATAGGCTCGTGCTGAGTTAGGTGGACATCTATTAAAAAAATAAATTTAAACTATAATAACCTAGTTCGCCACATATCTAGATTAACTGAAAATTTTGCTAAAAAATGTAGGCATAAATCTAAAAGAACATCACTATGAGCTACCAAAAATTGTTGATGATTACTAGACGACACAATACAATAAGTATTAAAGCAAATATTGTACAAACAATAGAATAATTTTTCTTATTTAAATTTCTATGTAAGCCAAAACAATGCAAAAAAGTTACTAAAAAGAAATTGTAAAAAGGTGGCAACTTATAAATTAATTTGATCCGTGTTTCTGAAAAAAGAAGGAAGAAGACAATGACAGATAGAGCAAGTTGTGAGTTTTTTCACTTTTTTTTAACAAATAAAATAAATTAGTAAGTTTCTTGCAATTTGTTTCTTATATAAGGAAACCTCTTTTTTATTTAAAAAAAAAAATCACAATGAAAAAAACATCATAAAAGTAAAACGTATATTGATCACTGAAACTAATTTTAAAATAGAATGCAAGTAATAATATATATACATACATATATATATACATACATTCTATATATATATATATATATATATATATATATATATATATAATTCTAACGGGCCTGGTTGATCTAAAGTTTTGCAGGTTCATAAAAGTATAAACCCAAGATCGCTAAAATTAAATTTTGGCCAAGTATGGGCTTTTAAAAATGTAAGAAAAACTCTTACCCGGGTACCATGAAATCATAAGTGGGCTTGGATTACTTGCGTGTTGGTTGACCCAAGTTGCACCCCTAGTGCTATTAAGAATAGACAAAGGAATCCGTACATCGGAACCAAGTTTTCCTGTATTTGAGGGCTCAAAGTCGGTGACCTATGGTGGCAATAAATGGCAGAAAGGAGCTATTGACGGTAAGGAGTAGTAGGTAACACACCGTCTTAAATGATAAAGGCAATAAAGAAAAATTAACATCAATTGCCCTGTGCCCCATAATTATAGCCCTATAAATATCAAAACCCATTTATTATCAAAACCCATTTATAAATATCAAAACCCATATATAATAGTTCTTAGGAAATATTATCTATTTATGGAACAATAATTGTGGAGGATTTTCAGCTGATTGATTTAACTAATTATGGAGCAATTATTGCAAAGGATTTTTAACAGATTGATTAGCTAATTACAAAGCAATTACGAGAGAGGATTTTCAAAGTTAGATTTTTATTGAATTAATTAGTTGGGGTATTTTTTTCTTTAAAAGGATTTTGTTCCATATAAATATTTGCATAATCCTACAAACTTAACACATTATTATGATTATTATGATTGAGAGTATTGGCTATTTAAATTATCTTTGTCTGTGAACGTGAGTTATCTATGCGAAGTGATCTCAAAACACTCTACGGGGTGGACGATTCTCAGTATTTTAAAAAGCGGCCTATGCGGCCGCCTTGGTGGTAGCTCCCCCCCCCCCCCCCCGAGGCTCCTAAGCCCAAGGCGGCCAAAAAATCCCTCCAAGAAATTAGGCGGGGCTAGGCGGAAAAATTAGAACTGCAAATTTTTAAATTTTTTTTAATAACTAAGCTATAAAACGTCTGAGTGTGAGTGTGAGTCCGATGGGAACATTATCTTGGAAGGATATGAAAAAGAAGAGTTAGAGACATAAAGGGATATGGAGATGAGGCCTATTAGTTTATATTTTAAATTATTTATTTGTGTTTTAACTTTAAACAATTGTATGTTTGTGTTTTAACTTTAAGCAAAGGTCTTTATTATCTTTATTATAAATTATTTTGTTTTATATTATTGTTTTGTTTGGATAAATGTAAGATAAAATATTAAAATTAACTTAAAATAAAAAATCTCGCCTAGACGTTAGGTCCTCCCCCCCCCGGCCTTCTACCTAACGCCTTTTTGACGATTCTCTACAGGGAGAGAGACATTATCTTATGTTCTTTACTTTCTTATATTAAAATTGTTGTCCTACTGAAGGGTATCTAAATTTTAGTTCTAGTATATTCCTTTCGTCCCAATTTAGTTGCTAAAGCTCTTTTGGTGTGTGACAAAGATTTTAAAACGCAAAAACACATTTAAATATAATATTTGTTATATAGATCTATATTTTTAAAATGTTAATTGTTATATTCTTAAAATATTAAATGTTTTATTTTAAAACTACATTACAAATATTTTCAAAAAATTAATATTTGGTTGTTTTTTTATACGTCTTAAAATTCGTGCAACACGCCCAAAAAAGTATAGGGAATAGTTGCAAGTAGATGGATTATTAGATCTTACATATCCAATTAGTAGAAATAAGTGATTACCTCCACTCTACTTTTCTACTTGCGCCTTATAATTTTATTTGGACAAAAACATCCCCAAACAGTCGTATTGGAAACTAACAATAGTTTAGCTTAGCAACTCTAAATTAACTCAAGGTTAAAACTAATTTTTCATTTATTGGCGTTCCAAGGTATCACCTATGAACTCACCTAATTTAAATTGCCTTACGCAATGCCAATCACCATTCCCAAAAATTATGACAAGCCATAGTTGATTTCTTCAAATATGTTGCGTGATATTGTAATAAAACTACTAATCAAAGTTTATTCAATAAGAAACTATTTTATATCTTCAATTAAAGTGATGGACTTATATAAAAGTTTATTGGCTAAAATAATGTTTGCAATGGCCTCTTTTGTAATCTTCACTAAAGGTTTGATGAAATTTAATTAGACAAAGAACATCTTTGAATATGCAGTTTCAGATTGGAATGGGAAAAAGAAACATGAATGCATCTTTCTGAACACTTGTTTAGGTGCATATTTCTAATAGTTATATTCATAAGAACTTGAGGGTTGCTCTTTGCTGAGGATATTTAATTATTTCCACTCTTTGTTTCTTTTCACTTGAAGGACATCTTGTCCTCTTCTCTTTTACTTCCTTTCTTCACAAACACAAAAAGCGACCGAAAGATACATTTGCATGATTTTATAAATGAGATGGAGATGATCTTGACAACATGATGATAAACATTACCATTCAGTTTTATCATCTTATGCACACATCTACCTACACAAGTTAACTTCTGTATCAAAATATACAAATGTAACAAATATTATATAAGTAAAACAGAATTTAGTAGCAAAGATGAAGGAAAACCTTATATTTATTCCAAGAGTAAAATATGATGAACCATAGGCGCGCACACGTAGAACCTCTTGCCCTTCAGCATTGGATTTAATATCCTTCTGTAGAGAGAAATCAAGTTAAGCAAGAGAAGAAATCATTATAGTGTGGTTAATAAGTACAGGAAACAAACCCCAAAAGATCAGCACATAAAACTCTTTGAAATAGACTCAAGTCTATAGTAATTTACTAGGACAAAACATAACTTCGCAATAGCATCACTAAACAAGATTATCATCTTTGAGCAACAGAGAGTTCTAAATGACTGAAAATGAAAATGAGTGAAGAAAGATATGCGCATCTGGATATGAATATTGTATTGTATAATATTAAATTTACCTAAAAAGTCAAAATTGATAATAAAAAGATGCAACCCTAAGAGCAATAGTTACACACATCATTAGAAACTAACTTGGCTGGCCAATCCGAGAGGTTTTGTATGTTTTGACATGAATGACCATTCTATGCATATATAGATAACAGAATTTAATCATTTAAAAACCTGAGGATAACTGAGTGTGAAGAATGAAGTTTAAATAATAAATATAGCAAAATCTAAAGGCAAATAGCCATCAGTCCATATAATAACGAATGGTTGCTGCAGTCAAAAGCAATCTTACTATCCTAAGGGTTTTTTACTACAAATGTAATATCTCATGAAATGATAAGAATAGTATGTACCCAAAAAATACATGGCATTCGCCAGCTCCAATTCAGGAAAGTCAATAATTTAGACATGCCCCTTCCATAGATTATAGACCTATTTAGGAGTTTAACATCCATGTTCATTGCTTCCATGGACTTATTTAGGAGCTTAACAGTGTTGCCAAAGACATTCCAGGGGCTCTGCAAGGTGATAAGGCAATGCGAGGAGGCCCAAAAACACCTCAAGTGAGCTAAGGAAAATTGGATTTGATGAGGTCAAGTACCTCTCTTATGATGGATTACTTGGTATTCTATTTCAAAGCAAGGGGCATGTTTGTCCACAATTTTACTGCCTGTAAAGAAACCCAAAGGGGTCAAATTTACCCTAATTTCACGTTTTGAAGAATGGAGAATCTAAGAAGGGGAGATACAGAAAAGCATCTATCATTTTAGAAGGCATGTAACTCTCACCCTATGTCTCTCCCACTCTATCTCGTGCACACCCACACACAAACAATTACAAGCATAGTTGCACATGCGCAGAACCTCTCTCACTCTCCAATTCTCCATCTGCAACTTTAACCAACTCTCTCGCACATATTCACTCTCTCTCTATATATATATATGTGTGTGTTGGGGGGGGGGGGGGGGGGGGGGGAGCAATCCATAGGCACAGTTTATGGGGCTCCCTCACAGTTTATGTACTACAAATACACATGCACACCAAATAAGAATAAAAGATAGAGAAACATCTCAAAGTGACACACACACACATATAGTACCAAGGAAAAAGGGATCATTTTCACCTACCTTTTTGAAGCCAGCATCATGTTCATCCTCATGACAATGAAGAAGAACATCACCTGCAGCTCGGCATATATGACCATTTTTCCCGAGCTCTTTATAGATCTCAAGTAGACGGGTATACCTATTACAACATATAGCTCTTAGCAGTAACTTCTCAACATCAATGCAACTCTGGTTGAGGGAAAGTTCTGCCTCCTTATCAGTCAGAGGATCAACAACAAATGAGCTATGAAGGCACTTTATCTGCAGATCTGTCCCTGGTTCAATTTTTATAAAAGGGCATGAACCTATATCAGATGTACCCAAGTTTTTATCAAAATCTAACCAGTAAAGAATTTTTAATCCGGGAGTTCGTAGAACAGTCGAATCAGTTTCTCCATCTTGATTCATTTGTGATGAAACAGCATTCCCACCTTGTCCCAAGTTACCATCAGATATCAACTCAAACCGAATTGCATCCTTCCATCTGCCTTGCCGTAGGGCTTGTACTTGTCTTATGACAGTGTCCATAATGAGAACAACACAAAGCTCATGGAGAACAGAATATAACGTAACAAAGGGATTATCTGCAGCAGCCATTCTGCGCTCCAAATCATCTCCAAGAATATTCCGTCGCACTTGTTCCAGCTTCACAGGCCCACTTCTTTCACCAACAAGCAGCTCCATATGTAATATTCTCCACATTGACAGGTGTCCCCGATAACCAAGCGTCACAAGAACCTTAAATTCTCCATCCACAAGAAGCAATGCGGTACCATCAGAAACTTTGACTTCAGATATTTCTTTTGGAAGTGAAACTTCAAGTAATTTTGACCTCAAAAGTGTGTCTAACTTTTTTAAGGCCGGCTTCTGCTGATCCACAGTTAATGTACTCTGAATTCCCACATCTTCCACGCATTTTGGTAAATGCTGATAACTCCCTGTAAGGAGGATTTCAATAGCAGCTGGAACATCATACATCAGAGCTCGAGCTTGCTGTAGCCCCTCATGCATGAAAAACAATGAATCTGCTGCTTGGGTAAAACATGTATCATGGCTTGATAGAGTTGATGTAAGTTGTTGACAATATTGTATCAATGAAACCTGAAAATCAAGCAACAGAAATTTTGAGAGACTATGAAGTTAGAAAATATAGCACTTTGGAATTCTGGATAAATTAGCACAATTAACAGCAGCCACATCAAAGAATACCATTTCCTAGGATAAAAGAACGCATACAATCTGACAATGTTGGCAAAAGATATTATGATAACTTACAAATAATAGATTAAAGAATAACAAAGAGACACTGATGATTCAGTGAGTAGATTACTTGACCATCATTAGAATTCCTATAAATCACCAGCTGACAATAAATATAGAAACAGAAATTTAAAAAATTCGCCCCAAAAGGAAGAAAGAACGGAAACGTGCAGGATATATAACATATTAACATGAAAGTTAAAATCCATCCCTTCGCATACATCTCATGTGTCCCATATGCTATCAGTATGATGTCATTTACCATCTGTTCCTTCAATCTTTTTAATCTTTAAGTAACAATTAGTACTCACCGAAAGAAACAAAAAATCATCTCTTGCAAGCAACAGATAATAGAACAATTTAATTAGAAAGAAGAAAGAGATACAAGAGACCACCAAAAGGAACAGGAGGAAGTGGAAAATACAAGTCCTTAACAAAGGATTGTCCCCAGTCTCTAGAAATATCAGAAATAGCTACCTTAACCTCCCATGGTCAAAACCTATAGTGAAGCAAAAAGAAAAGACATACATCATAATTCCCATCCCAAAGCAATATAGCAGAGATATAGGTACTAGTGAAAATCCTTAAGCTGTTCTACAACGGTCTTTGTCCATATCCCCAAACGAATAGCAAACACCGCACACTGTCAACATTTTCCCATCTTGCTGCAATCAAATTTCCTAAATCTGATCTGCCGAAAACTATCAAGTGAAGAAGGGATCATCCAGGCCTCACTAAACAGAAGGAACAAACAAGGAACTCCAAAACCTTCTCAATAGGTAATTGAAGAAAAGATGAGCATAGGACTCAGATTTGCTCCCTTGGAACAAATATCTTAAGGACTTGTTAGGTGTACGCTTCCAAACACCAGTCAAAACAAAATCCTTTACTTTAAAAGAATCTAAACTTTTCAAATTTAAGTGGAAAGCAGAAACTGAATGAAAGGCTGACGACGATGAGAAAGAGAACATAGGGCAGGGACAAAAAATTCCAGTGGGTTTCAAAGACCATACCCTCGTAAAATTATGACAACATGAAAAGAAAAGGGAAATAAGAGAAGAAGCATCCTCCAACTGTATCATTCAGGTTGCAAATTTGAACTTCCAAAAACATGAACTCCTCATCAAACAATGAAGCTCCAAACAGAACATTATAAAAAGGAGACATACAGGGGGGAAGAAATTAAGGGAAGGAAGCATGAAACGAAAAGTCCCCCAAACCAATTCCACCTAAAACCATATAAGATCCCATTCCCAAACTTCTACCTGATCAAAGAAAAGAATTGGAGCCCTGAGAGATGAACTCCCAGAGGCTCAAAAGAGTGCTGCAGCATGAGTTCTAAAGACTCTGACAAAGGCCAAACTTGCATTTAATCACTCTTTGTCAAGAATTCAGCTCCAAAGGGGAACAGCAAAACCATATACTTAAAAGGGTTAAATTATTAGACACAAGGTTCACAAGCCAATTGATATTACTTCTTCAACTTAGCACTTTCAGTTTGTTAAAATAATGTGACGCAACACGAGATCTAAATTTATATTTTTATGTAATTTTAATTTCATATATTCAGGAAGTAGGATTTAATTAGTTTTATTTAGGAAAGTAGGATTTTTAGAAAAAAAATTAGATTTGATTTGACTGGAATATCGGGAAGATCTTATTTGGTTGTTTACTTTTTCATGTTATGTTGAAAATCAAGCTTAGTTTGTTTATGGATTAAGTGTCTAGGTTCAACGTATCTTTCCCTATTAGGAGTATATTTCAAGAACCAACCGTAAACTAGACTTGGATTATTATAATTTAGATCTACACTTTGTGAAGTTGGGTGACAATTTTGACATGGACAGGTTGTTACACACCCTATTTAGAGGTGTTAATTATTCCACCTACCCCGACCGGAGTATATCAACATAAACGAAGGTAGCCATCAGAGCTTTATTTCATTCTATAACTCGGAGCCTATCACACTACATCAAGACCCTTCAAACATTTTCTTATAAATTGAAACTTTATTTTTTCTCTTCCTTCTCTCCCTTATCTCTCTATCTAATCAAAAACAAAAAACCTAGCCTCCATTTTTTGATTTGGGGAGGGCTCTCTTTCTTCTTAGAGAGAACTTCCCCTAGATTTCTGTTTTTTCTTTTACTAGTATTTTCTTCTCTATTTATAAGGGAGTTTGCTTTCCCCTTTGTGTAGGATGTTATTTTTCAATGAGATGAGTTATTGATTCTCTGTGTGAGAATTTCATTTTCTTCCCTTGTGAGACCTGTTTTCTCCATTATGGAGATATTTATCTTCTATTGTGCTGATTATCGGTGATAGATCTATTCAAATTTGGTGTGCAATTCTCAAAGCGGCTTGGTTTTCATTGCTCATATTGAAGAATGGCTAAGATTTGCGCATTCTATTGACTTTTTATGAAATTTAACTATATTTCAGGTATTTTTGGTATCCACCGGCTACTGCTATGATTGGTCCTCTTCCTGATGTGATGTTTATTATTATTTTGAAAGGATTTTTATTTTGGTTTTCACCGTTGTAAATCTTTTCATCATTGTAACATATTAAAATTTTAATTTAATATAATTTAGGAATTTTGACTATTTCAAAAATAAGTCCTTCAAACATTTTTTTATGTACAAGTCCTTCAAACATTATATTGTTTAGGAAATGCTTTTTGTTTAAGTTGTTTAGGAAAAAATTTAAATGGAACTCAATCCGGCTGTCATTGAATTGGTTTTTTGGGATTAACTTTTGAAAGTTTTACCTAGCTTTCTTTTCCTTTGTTTTCGCAATAACCAAAATACTACGACTCTTGTGAGTTGTGACAGTTAAAAAAAGAGAATTGATATTTTCACAAGAGAATTAGATAGTTTCACAAGACACCTCTCACATGAATAGTATATGGGACTCGCTTGTATGTGAGTAAGATTTTGTAGAAATATCAAATTTCACTTATGGAAGTAACAATTCTCTAAAAAAATAATTGTAGGAAAGAAGAAAGAAAGAGAACAACCTAGGTTACGTCTTATGTTAGAGTAAGAACATAAACTCTCATATCTCCTATAATTATACCCTATTCCTCTTTATTTTTTAATAAAAGAAGAATATATTATTACTGAGAAATAAGATACAAAAAAGGACAAAGAAGAAAATCCCCCAACCAATCCAAAAATTATTATTTGCTTATAGAAAACTATTTAAGAAAGAAGAAGATAAAAACATGGGAACAATGAGTCCACCCTAAACTCTTCCATTGCCTACTGAACTTTCTAATTATCTCTAGGTTCACTAAAAAATATTTATTACGTGTACTTTTATTTTATTCAGAAATATTATATTCAGAATAACCAAAAATTATAGCTATCAATCTTACAAAAACAAACATTCTTAACTCTAATATCAAAAAAATTATGTTAACTAAAAAAATAAGAAGTAACCTATTCTATTACTATAGTGTAGTTGGGAGAGAAAATGAAGGGATATATCACCAGTTACACAGTAATTCATCTGATTGTATGTTCCTTAGACTTGTTAGAAATAAAATATACATAAATATAAATGTTCTTTGGTGAACTTTCTCCTTACCCTAATCCTCAAATTTTTAGTAATCTCCCTACTTTTTGTCTGAAGTATCTTCTCCAATGTTCCTTGGTGAACTTTCTCCTTGCCCTATAGTACTCAAATTTTAAAAATCTCTGCCCTTTTTATCCGAATTATCTTCTTCCCCATCTTTTTACTCCCTTATTTATTTCACACAATTCCAAAATTACAAACCATAATAGAACTTCTCAACCATTATTCAGAGAGAGATAGTGACCTGTTGACACCATTTGGCAAGAACATTGAGGCGGAGCATTCGCTGCTGAGTTTTCACAAGATATTTGAGGATATTAATCTTCTTCTCAGAATCTGACAATTCCGTTGATTTGGATTTCTCCACCAAATCTTCCAACGAAAAGAAGGATTCCTCCGCCGCTCGACTCACCAGAGTTGAAAATGCTACCGTTTCTTGCCCCATCTCCGCCATTTTCCCCCTTTTCAGGTGCTAATTACTCATTAATTCCTCAATTCATTCCTGAAATTAGTGATTTTCTTCAAGAAATGAACAATTCATGGCCACAATGGTGATTTTTTCTTTTAATTATGGTGAGATTCGGAACAATCACCCAGCAACTGAGCACAGAGCGAGATTGGGAGTAAAACTGTCTGCGAACAGAACTTGAAAAGAACATTGGGAAGACGGTGTTGTAGGGCACGTTTGGGAATGAATTATTTTAAAATAATTTATAAATTAAAATTTAAAATAATTTATAAATAAAAATATTATTATTATAATTTTTAGGTCAAAAAATTAGTTAAAATAAAATAGGAATGTATTCGGTTAAAATTACTTATAAGTTAAAATAAGATATAAAAATTATTAAAATAAAGATATAAGAGTTTTTATATTTGGTCAAATCTACTTATTTTTAAATAATTTATAAATTATTTTTCAAAAAATTAAAAAAAATTTATTTCTCAAAAAAATAAACTTATAAATTTAAAAATAAGTAAATCTCAAACACTTTAATATTAAAAAATAACTTATAAATTGATACCTACTTGGAGTGACTCGGTTATTCACCTTGTGTGTAATTTTAATTTTTTTTATATATTTTGCAAATGACCCAAATTAAATTACTCATTTAATTTTAATTTGTTTTCGATAAATAAATAAATAAGAATTATTTTCTAATATGTATACTCATAAAATATTCAAAAAATTATGAAAATAACTAACAATTATTCAATTTTAAAGTGTGATTTAATTAATACTAAACTGTCATATGATTTGACATCTAAAATATAAAACAACTAAGTTTTTTTTTTTTTGCTTAAATATATTTTACTATCCTAAATTATTATTATTTTTTTCAATTCGATAATTCACTTTTCAATTTTTTCAATTAGATGAGTAAAATATTAATTTTTTCCACTTTCGTCCTAATTGAGGCTACACGTTAAAAATTGTTGATGTGGCCCCCTGAATGGGGTCATATCCAGTTAATATGTCAAAAATTGTTGAATATACAAGGGTAAAATTGACAATTCATGTTTTTCCCATGGAAAATATATTTAAGCCTTTTATTTTATTTTGTTCCACACAAATCGAGTCAGTCACCATGATCGTCGATCTTGAGCTCTCAACGTCACTGCTAGTTTGTCGGCAATGGTATCTTCAAGGTCGATGGAAACCTGGAAGTTCCAAAGGTAGTCATGAATTTAACACCATTTTCTCTCTCTCTCTCTCTCTCTTCTACTCATTCTTTTTATGAAAAATCCTCAAAGAATCAACGTCAATCCCAAAACAATCCTCAAAAATATTTTACCTCATAACCCTAAGCTTAATCTTCCCTCTTCATTTGCCATCTTAGTCCATTCCTCCAGATCTCCACTCACCATTCACAAGCGAAATTAATCTGCAGCAACGATTAATCTGCATAGTGTAAGGAAATTAAGGAAAGTGCAACAAGCTTATCTATTTCTGAGAGTTAGTTTTTTTTAGTTAAGGGCATAATAGTCTTTTCATTTCTTTTAGTTTGGGTAGTAATGTCTTTTTCCAGTTTCTTTCTGTTATGAGTCATATGTAATTGGTGTGAAGGAGCATGTGCTTAGTTACCGAACAGTTGGAGTGGAGTATATGTATTGCATCAGAGTGATATATTTAGCATGAATGAATTGAATCTACTTTTCTTCCTCTCAATACATCTGTTTCTCTTTTCTCTCCAATTAATTCTATTATCTCTCTTATTATCTTTCTTCTTTATTTGCTTAATCTGTCCTTCTTCACCTTGTTGATTATTGTAGATTCCCTAGCTAATCTGGAAAGTAGTGAATTGTTAAGACTGTTCATTATAGTTGATATCAGAGCCGCCGAACCTGCGAATCATGGCTACCAATAATCAGCATCTGAACAGCTTAGAAACTCAAATGTAGGAGCTCCAAGCACAGTTGGAATCAGTCTCATCCATGCAGTAAGGTTTTGACACCAAAATGGAGCAAATGATGAAAAAATTTAAGAACCTCCTGAGGATACATCAGCAGCAGGGTGACCCAAATCAACCACGTAATTCCAATTCCCTATTGTCATCCATCCTAGGCCCTTATGAGTCACTTTATAAAGCAGACAAGTTTGATGATATTTTTAAAACTATTAAATTTGAATTTCCAAAATTTGATGAGGTGAACCCTAGATCTCGAGTTAGGAAGTGCAATGAATTTGTTGCACACCATGTATTCCCTGAACACCAAAAAAATATATTTGGGAACCATGAATTTGGAAGGAGAGGCTAAGGCTTGGTATTCAAGTTTTATGCAGATTGGATAGGAAATTACATGGTCTGGATTAATAAAGTAGATAATTGCAAGGTTTAGCCCAGAATTCGGTGAAAATCCCTTAGGGGAGCTGAAGAAATTGCAGCAAAATAACATAGTTGATGAGTATAGAAAACAATTTGGAAAGTTAAGGAGATGGGCTCTGGCCAGGAATCCCACCCTCAATGAGGTCTTTTTTATAGACTATTTTTTGGGGGGGATTGAAAGTGAAAATTTAACTGGGGGTTCAGGAACTCAAACCAAGGGACTTAAAGGAGTTGATCAAGTTATCTAGGGTGGAAGAAGCTAAACTGGAAGCATGGCTTAAAAGAAGCAAGATGGTGAATAGGCCCACTGGAAGTATATTTTCCCCTAAACGTATACATCTGCCCATTGGGAGTACACATCTGCCTCAAACCTACACATCTGCCTCAAACCAAACCTGCTACAGTGATTAATGGTGAAAATGTGAGGACTCTTCCCATAAGAGAATTTACTAGGGAACAAATCAATGATAAGATGAGAAATAAGCTATGTTTATCTTGCGATGAACCCTAGTGTAGGGTCATGTGTGTAAAAAGCCACAGCTATTCATGTTATTACCTTCTGACCAAGACGACCTTGATAAATCTAAACAAGGAGGGGAAATAGGAGAGGAAATGATGACAGCGAACTGTAAGGAACTTGAGGCTTTAATCACTTTACATGCCCTATTAAGTTATAGCACTAACAATACTATCAGACTCTTAAAGATGGCTAATGGGAAGTTTTTAAGGATTCTGGTGGACAGTGGAAACACTCACAACTTCCTTGACCCTCAGGTTGCTAAGGCAATCAGGGATGAATTAAAGGAAAATTTGCAGGGACTGTTACAAATGGATTATAAGTCAATAACCACCAACTTTGTTCACAGTTGCCTTGGTCTATCCAAGGAGAAGAATTCCAAACACATTTCATAATATTGCCCTGGGGAGGAATAGATGCAGTCCTGGGAATGAAGTGGCAGAGGCTGTTCAGCTTAATCACTTTTGATTTCCACAATCTACAACTGATTATAACTAGGAGAAAACACTATTGCCCTATAATACAGTTGATGAACTCTGAGGAGTTTAAGCAAGTGTTACACTCTGAAACTCATGCTTTTTTTGGTTATTTGTTTGGTATGCACCCAAAAGGATTAGAAAATAATTTAGAACCAGAGGCCTTGGGTAACAACAATAAAAAACCTACCCCTAAGCCTCAACCTAAGGAGTGTCATCAGATGAAAAAATTATTGCAAGACTTTTATAGGGTGTTTTAGGAACCCCATGGACTCCCACTTGTTAGGGCTCAAGACCACCACATAAAACTTAAAGAGGGCAGCTAGCCAATAAGTCTTAGGCCCTACAGATATCCTTATGTACAGAAGGAGGAGATATAGAAGATTGTGAAGGATATACTATACAATGATATCATCTAGCCTAGCAGCAACCCGTATGCATTTTCAGTCCTTTTAGTTAAAAAAACAAAATGGGGCATGGAAGATGTGAATTGACTATAGGGTTTTGAACAATATGACAGTTAAAGACAAATTCCCTATACCTGTCATTGATGAATTGCTGGATAAGTTATATGGCTCTAAATGGTTCTTTAAACTGGACCTAAGGTCAGGATACCACCAGATCAAAGTTCACAAGGATAATATACCTAAAACAACCTTCAGAACTCACACTGGCCATTTTGAATTCCTAGTCATAACATTTGGGCTCACTAATGCACCTACTGCCTTCCAATCACTAATGAATAAGATATTTTAGCCCTACTTAAGGAAGTTTATTTTGGTTTTTTTTTTATGATATACTAGTCTATTGTAAAAATTATGAAGAACACCTGGAGCATTTAAGGCTGACACTTTAGGTTTTACAAGACCATAATATGTTTGTCAAAAGGAATAAGTGTGTTTTTAGGACTGAACAGATACAATATCTAGGTCACATTATTACCCATGAAGGGGTCTCCACTGACCTAGACAAAATCCAATTTATGGTTGAGTAGCCTATGCCAACCAATGTAAAAGGATTGAGAGGCTTTTTAAGGTTAACTGGATATTATAAGAGGTTCATAAGAAATTATGGGGTGATTAGTAAGCCCCTTACTGAGTTACTAAGGAAGGATAAGTTCCTATGCACTGACAAGGCAACTGTGTCCTTCCAGGCTCTTAAGGAGGCCATGACATAGGCTTCGATCCTCACTATGTCTAATTTTAATAAGTCATTTGTACTTGAAATAAATGTTTCTTATCTTGGAATTGGTGCAGTTCTATTGCAAGGGCAAAGCCTATAGCATTTCTTAGTAAGGCTATAGCACCACAACACTTGGGATATTCAACCTATAAGAAGGAGTTTGTGGTTGTGGTCCATGTAGTTAACAAATTGAGGCATTACTTGCTAGGGAACAATGTCTTCATCAAGACAGATCACCAAAGTGTAAAGTACTTATTAGATCAAAGGATCACTACCACAAACCAGCAAAAGTGGATCACCAAACTTATGGGTCTTGATTATGAGATACTATATAAGAAGGGGAAGGAAAATGTGGTGGCTCACAGTTTATCTAGAGGGATGGGGAACACCACTTTCCAGTCGGGTACTAATGCTAAACCAGGAGAATTCAGGATGATCACAACATCAGTTCGTACTTGGATACAGGAAATAGCTCACACATGGGAAAAGGATGAGGGGTTAAACGATATCATTACCCAACTGCAGGTTAATCCAATACTTTACTAAGGTATTCCTTCTAGAATGGGAGATTGAATTTTTAGAATAAATTGTTGGTAGGACCTGACTCAAACCTAAGGAAGACATTCTTATGTGAGTTCCACAATTCACTCATTGGGGGGCATTCTGGCATAAGGGATACTTTTGAGAAGATTAGTCAATTTTTTTGGTGGCCTACCTTAAGACAAGATGTTATTGAATTTGTGAAGGAATGTGATACCTGCCAGTTACAAAAACATGAGAATGTGTCTTCCCCAGGTTTGTTACAACCACTACCTATTTCAGAGAAGCCTTGGATTGACATATCAATGGATTTTATAAAGGGACTACCAATATCTAAGGGGATGACAGTGATATGGGTGGTAGTAGACAGACTCACTAAGTATGTGCACTTCATTAAATTGAAGCATCCCATCATTAGTGCACAACTGGCTCAAGTCTTTATTATTCACATCTACAGGTTACATGGATTACCCTCCTCTATAGTCTCTGATAGAGACAAGATATTCATTAGCCTCTTTTGGCAATCTCTCTTAAGGCTTGTGGGAACTAAGTTGTAGATGAGTACAACATACCACCCCCAGTCAAATGGCCAAACTAAAAGAATAAACAAAATTGTGGAATGCTACCTCAGGTGTATGGTAACACAAAAACCTCATAATTGGACTACATTGTTATCTCTAGCTAAATGGTGGTATAATTCCCACTATCATACAGTCTTACAAGCTATTCCATTTGAAATGCTCTATGGATACAAACCCCCTCACCTGAATTTCCATCAGTTGGGCAGAATACAGGACCGTAACACTAAGCAATTTTATAAGGACAGGTCCAAATTGTTACAACTAATGAGGCAAACTAGATGGAAGCACAGGCTAGGATCAAACATTATACTGATAAGGACAAGACAGGGAGGTCATTTGTACTAGGGGATATGGTGCATCTTAAGGCTAGACCTTATAAACAAGGTTCTCTTATCCAGGTTCCCTATGGAAAATTAACTCCTATGGTCCCTTTATGGTCATGGCTAAGCTAGGAACAGTTGCTTACAAATTCAGCTCCCTAATCATGTTAAAATCCATCCTATTTTTCATGTAACCTTGCTCAAGAAGAAGATTGATCAACAGTGCACTTATTCTCCTACTTTGCTTCATGTGGACTCTAAAAGGGAATTCCTAATAAAACTAATTGTTGTACATGATAGAAGATTGATTAAGAAGAATAATGCAGCTAGTGTGAAAGTGTTAGTGCAATGGGCAAATACCTTACCCTTTAAAGCTACTTGGGAGGATTGGGACCAGCTTCATAAGAAGTTCCCTCATTTTTAGCCTTGAGGATGAGGCCCCTTTTAAGGGGGAAGGGATGTAAGGAAATTAATGAAAGTGTAGCAGGCTTGTCTGTTTGAATTTTGAGAGTTAGTTTTTTTTAGTTAATATTTAAGAGCATAGTAGTCTTTTCATTTCTTTTAGTCCGGGTAGTAATGTATTTTCCTAATTCTTTTTCTGTTACAAGTCATGTATAATTGGTGTGGGGGGGCATGTGCTTAGCTATCGATCAATTGGAGTGGAGTATATGTATTGCATGAGAGTGATATCTTCAATATGAATAAATTGAATCTACTTTTCTTCCTCCTTAATACATTTGTTTCTCTCTTCTCTTCACATTAATGATCATATCTCTCTTATTATCTTTCCCCTTTCGCTGCTTAATCTATTTTTCTTCACCTAATTGATTATTGTAGATTTCCTAACTAATCTAGAAAGTAGTGAATTGTTGAGACTATTCATTACACATAACAGTCTCCAAAATCCAAACTACCAATTTCATTTGAAATAAAAGTTTACAGGTTGCAATGAAATAAAAAGACATAATGAAATTAATCTGCAACAATGATTCGAAAGAAAAACATTGATGATAATCGAATTAAATTTGGGGAAAAAATACCTGAGGAAAGAAAATTGGTGACAGGTTCACTATCAATAAAAGACCTCCCCTCTTCATTGAAATTTCCAATTTCCTTTCCCTATGTTCTGGCTTTTATCTCTCTCCCTCTTTTTTCTTCTAATTTTATTTTTAATTATTGTATTTATATAATTATATTGAGCTCCTCCATTAGCAAATATATTTTCCTTTGGGCGAATGAGAGATAATGAAAACGGCGACCACAAATTAGATCTTAAAAAAAGTTTACCAGAGGGAGATATGAGATGAGGTATGATTTCTTTCTTTAGACCTCCATTAACAACTTGTTTCTTCGGATTTTCTTTAGAAAAATAAGAGAGAGAGAGAGAGAGAGAGTGTGTGTGTATGTGTTGTGCATTTACATTTTTTACCCTTATTTACTCAAAAATATTTTCAAAAATCATTTAAGATTATTTTTTATTACACCTATGTAATAATTGGCCACGATTTCATGTCACATCATCAATTAATGACGTGACAGCTTCAATTGAACTGAAATGAAAAAATTAATAGTTGAATGTCTTGATTGAAAAAATTGAAAAATGAATCATCTAAGTGGAAAAATGTAACAGTTTAGGGTAATAATTTATATTTAAGCATCTTTTTTTTACATAATAAAACATGAATTGAAACAAATGATTAGTGAAATAACAAATCTAAAACATCAATTAAGAAGAAAAACACTAGCTAAAGATACAAAAATTAATTTAAAATACGAAACAACACCTTCAAATTTCTTTTATTAGACAAATGAATATACTCTATTGTGTATTATTTTTACTAGTGACTGGGACATACATTGTGCGAACTCTCAATTTTTCATTTTAAAAATAATCATTCAATTTATATTTGTTTTCATATAAATTAATAAGAATTATTTTTTAACATGTATAACCATATAACATATTTAAAAGTTTACACACATAACTAAAAAAAATTGATTTAAACTGTAATTCAACTAACGATGAGGTGTCATATAATTTGGTAGCTAAAATATAAAATAAATCATTTTTATTTTAAATTGTTATTTTGTGTCTAAAATAGTCATTCAATTTATATTTGTTTTCATATAAATTAATTTAAAAAAATTCAACATGTATACTAATATAACATATTTAAAAGTTTACAAAAATAACTAAAAAATAGTTAATTTTAAATTGTGATTAACTAACGCTAAGGTGTTATGTGATTTGGCATCTAAAAGATAAAATAACTAATTTTAATTATTTTTTCTTACATAATAAAATGTGAATTAAAAGAGATGGTTAATGGAAAAAAATATAAAGAAGACAATAATAATGATTAAAAATATAAAATATCAATTAAAATTGAAAACACTAACTAAATATACAAAGGTCAGCTTAAAATACAAAACAGTTCCATCAAATTTATTTTATTATATAAACGAAAGTGTTCTATTATGTATTAGCATTGGGGTATACACTTTGTACATGTTTTCAATTTTTTTTTTTTAATGTTTTGCAAATGATCATAACTTATATAGGCATTCAATTTTAATTTGTTTTAATATAAATTTAATTTTTGTATACCCATAACTAGAATTAATAAGAATTCGGGCTAGACCAAGATGGCCTATATTTTTTTTGGCTAAAAATAAGAGGCCTGTGGCTCAAGTTGGGCCAGGCTGGGCCGATTCATGGGCCATTTTTTTTATAATAATTATAATTATATTATATAGACTAAAAAATTGACTTAATCTTTTTCTTAATTCAAAAAAGAATTTTATTTATTACCTAGAAAATATAATGGATTGTACGTTCCTTTCACTTATGCATCCTCTTTTTCTAAATTTGTAGGGAGATCTGTTCAACATGGGGACCAAAATCGAGATATAGAAGGAGTATATATGAATAACATTGAAAAAATTGACAATCACTATTACATAATATTGAATAATTTGGAGAAAGATTTGTCCCCAACATCAATCATGGAATTCATTCACAAAAAAACATTTATTTCAGCTTAAGCGTATGTATTTCCAAGTTTGTTAGAAGAATCATATACATGAGGAGCCATTGTGTTGGATTACAAAGCAAAACTTAGACAAAATATATGATTACTTTATAGTTAATCCTAACCACACTATCATATCATCGACAGGAGGGTACACCATACTGTTGTGTATAAATACTTAAATGCTTCCTAAATATGTTAATTTATTTCTCAATTCATTATGAAACATAAGTTTATATATGTATTTTTTACTAATTTATGCATTGGATTATAACCACGTACACCCCCAATCACTAGTTTTATTAAAATTTGAATGATCCTATTTTTCTTATGATTTGTAACTGTAAAAAAAATATTTAATAATTCTAATTTCTTGTAAAATTGAGTTTACTAAAAAAAATTTGGTCTGCGGATCAGGCCAAAATGGCCAAAAAATTTATGGGCTAAAAAATTAAAGCCTAAAGTGACTGGCGGCCCGGCCCAGCCCGCAAGCTCAAGCCAATTTTTTAAGGTCTGTCCATAACATATTTAAAAGTTTACAAAAATTTACTTGAAATTAATCAATTTTATACTGTGGTCTGTAAAATATAAGTGATGCTTACTAATATGTTGACAAGTATAGCAATTGAATTAATATTAATTTAACTAGCTTAATTTTGGATCGAATATTAACGTCGATTAAGTTATCAATAATACTTAGTTCATCTAAAATTGGTTCGTGTTCATTTTTTGAAATCCATTTTCGTTTTTTTATATTTCTTTAAATTTTTAACACAAGCGATTTTTATCATACTCCAAGTGTTAATTCTTCTATTTTAATGATTTTGATGATGATAATATTTTGTCTAGTGTATGGGTTCTCCTCTACAGGTTAATTAGTTTTTGGATATAAAACTTCAAATTGCTGAATTTTAGAATAATGAATAGTTCAAGAAATTTTAGAACTTTACGCAAGATCTTTTTCTAAATAATATATTTTCAAGACTCTTGTCCAACTTTATGAAACAAGGATCACGATAGAACAGCAGTACTTCACTGAACTTCGAGGAGATTTCTTTCTTACCATTGCTCAAGTCAGTGAACTAGTTAAAAAAGTTAAGAAGCTAACAAAGGAAGTAGGCGAATTAAGAAAAGATGCTAACAAAAAGGGAGAAAGGAGGTCAAGGCCAAGCACTTAATATCAATCACCAACCTCCACCCATGACTCTACAGTGCAAGCTATATATTCCTCTAAGTTAGCCATCTAGATTTGCTCATCCTCAAGTTTTTAGGATCGTTGAGTGGAGGTACAACGCTTCTAACTATTAATGACTATAAATATGACAATCACAATCTTCAAGGGGTTTATATTGAAAGGATAACAGTCAATCCAACTTCTTCTTGGGCCACGAAAAATAGAAGAAGAGATGAGACAAAGAAAGGAAGAAGAAAATAGGCAATCCCAGAGGTGAATAGAGTACGAAAGGCAAAATCTTCCAAGGAGCAAACCATCCCAGGAATCCAGAAAACTGGAGGTAGTTAGATTATATTGTAAGATATTTGTAATTTTAATATTTCTTATATAATTTGTAATTCAACTGACGTATCAATTAAATTCATGATTTTCTCTAGACACAGTTGTTCACTATACATTTAAGTCATGTTTACTTTGTATTATAGTGCATTAGTAAATTGATGATTGATTTAAACTTACTTGTTTTATCATCATCAAATAGGGTGAGATTGTTAATACTTGCATTTATGTGGTTCCTTGTTTGATTAATGTTGATTGTGCTAATAAAGTATATTTGTAAAATCAAATAAGTTTTGTAAAGTCCTTATGAATTTTCTATGTAAAAGTAATTAGTTAGGGATCTAATTTGTTAACTAGATTCATAATCATATGGTTTATCCTTGTAAGTTATGTAATAGTTGAAGCAGACTGACATTTTGTTGAATAAAAAGAAAATTCGTTGAGTGAAATGTCAGATCATAGAGCTGTATCGCAGAGCCATTGGATATCGTAAAGCAAAAATCATTTAGTAGAGTTACTCAAAGATTTGAAAACTAACTCTACGATTCTTCACTGAAAGCCATATGACAATATTCATATAGTGCAACAGTCTGACAAGTTGAATGACAAGTTTATGACAATGGTCATATTAACTTTAATCTCTCACACTTCAAATATGATATTCAAATGAAAAAAACGATAAGGTTGAAAATACAATGCAACATTTTACAACAGCTATATGTGCAAAGATAAGGACATGTGTTTGCTGCTGCATCAAACATAGTACTATCCAAGGCGACTACTTATGGTCCAGTAGACAATAATTTGAAGTCAAATAAATTGTTAATTGACAAGTGTCCCAAGACATTTAGAGCAATGGTAACAATCCAACAAGCAAATACCAATGAAAGACTATAAAAGAATTGTTATAACAACATTGAAACATATAGATCCTTATGTGACGCCCCCAAATCTGGGCCCACACAGCCCAAACTTGAGTCGTCAAAAGACTACAACAAAATTATTACAACAAAGCACAACGTACTACAATACAGTGTATAATAATACACAACTAAGTCTTCACTATTATTGCCACACTATTTTACAAAACGTGAAGACTATGATAACTATTCCTCGGACCCTCACTCCATTCCCCGGCTAGACCCTGTTATGTTTTCATTTCCTGTTAAAAAACAATGGAACAAAAGAAATGGTGAGCTCAAATAGCCCAGTAAAGAATATCATGACTAAGATAATGACGAATAAATTATCATTAGTCTTCAACAGTTGAGTTCTTGATAGAATACAATAGACTACAAGGTTTATATCAAAAAATGCAGTTAAATTCTTAAACAACGTTCAGATCAATAATAGCAGCGGAATGAGTAATCTATTAGAAGAATAATGCACACTATAATGTCCACTCGGTTCTCTTTTTCGTAAAAACATCATCAACTTTTATCATCTGAAATACCATTAGTCATGATAATAAAAATTCACAGTTCCTGATCATAATCATGCAAATCAACAGTTCATCTTTGCACTACGGGCCAAAGATATTTAATATAGCACCAGCGATCATGATTATACCAGATTCAGCCTTTGGTGATAATCATACCAAACAACAGTTCATCTATGCACTACGGGCCAAAGAGAACTTTCACCACGTGCCATAAAAGACACCGAACAGATGTATCGCCTTTAACCTATCATCTGTTCAACAAATATATCACATCTGTGCCCCCGGCCACAGATATTCACAACAGCTTGATTTTTGGATGATTAGAATGATAGAAATGATGAACAGAAGAAACAGGATAAACAATAAGTATCAGAAGTTTACTTTGTGCAGATTCAAATAATGTCCAAATTGTCAACATGATGTGGAGTGAAATTTAAAAATGATATTCAAGATCCACAGTTCAGAATAACGGTTACAATTCAATAGAAAGGTTCACGTAAATAGGAAGGTTCAGTTGAAATAATGAAGTTCAACTATTATGGAACATATAATATTTTCAGAAATTATAGAAGCAATAGTTCCATAATAAATTTCGATGTAGGAGTATGAAAGAAAATAATATCTCTTACCGTAGCAGGTTTGATTAACAAAAGGTGAAGGAAATTAATACAAAGGGTTATTCACCAACAGGCGGCAATCCGCTCCGTAAGGTTATTCCCACAATTTAATAGAATTTGAGTACAAAGAGTTATTCACCAAACAGGCGGCAATCCGCTCCGTAAGGTTATTCTCAGAGATTAATAATGAATGAATACGAAAGGTTATTCACCAACAGGCGGCAATCCGCTCCGTAAGGTTATTCCCACAATTTAATACATGGAAATAAAAGGCACGTCTTATGAGTAAGGAAGAAACAATATTATTATCGAGAATCAAATAATGATAATCCCTTACCATAGTACGTTTGAATAATGGAAGATGAAAAAGATGGTATCCCTTACAAGTAAGAAAAGAAAATGACATTCCTTACCGTAATAAATTTAAGAGTGTGAAAAGAATGATATTCCTTACCGTAGTAAATTTAAGAGTGTGAAAAGAATGATATTCCTTACCGTAGTAAATTTAAGAGTGTGAAAAGAATGATATTCCTTACCTTGATATTGTGAAACAAGTTTATAGCCGAACAATTCCTTCCTTGTTTGTAGCAGTAAATAATCTGACTTTTGAGTCTTCTAGAGTTTTTAAAATCTCTTTATGTTTTTAAAATAATGTTACTCTCGTAAAGATAGGCAGCATAGACTCAAGAATCACTCAATTCGGAGTTAATATGAATGAGTTATGAATTTTCAAAACTAAGACTGAAAATAGTGACGAAAATCAGAATAGGTTACGGTTTTTAGTATTTTAAGGAATGAAGATGATTTCAGATGACTTTTCTTCCTTCTTCAAAGTTGTAGAGGACGAAAAACTGAAGAGACAGGCTTTCAATTCATTAAATTCTGATAAATAATGAATTTACTATGATTTTTCGAAAGAGTTACTGTACATAAGAAAATTCCACTCGGGAATTCAAAGAAGAATGCAAAAGATTTCAAAACTAGGAATGACTTAAGAACACTTAAAGAGAACTTACACAAAGAAGTATTTAGAGAGAGAAAGAAAGAACAAGTAAGGAAGTTTATGAAAAATCCTTAAGTTAAGGCTTCTATTTATAGCCAAAAATCTTATCATTTCTTTAATCTAAACCATTCATTTAAAGATCATCTTTTAATCTACACCATCCATTTCAAATTTTATATTATCTTTAATCTACACCATTCATTTCATATCACCTAACTTTATATTATAAACAAATCAATTCAATTATTCAACAATAATTCACACTTTAATGTACACCATTCATTTCATATCACCTAATAATTACCTAACTTTATATTATAAACAAATCAATTCAATTATTCAACAATATTTCACACTTTAATCTACACCATTCATTTCATATCACCTAACTTTATATTATAAACAAATAACTTTATTTATTCAACAATAATTCACACTTTAATCTACACCATTCATTTCATATCACCTAACTTTATATTATAAACAAATAACTTTATCAATTCAATTATTATGACTAATTGTTATAAATACAGTATAGTTAGCTCTTAGATATCAAGTCAATTAATTAATGAAATACAACTATTTAAATAACACCGTAATAGAGATAACAATAATGCAGAAGGTATGTAAAAGAAAAATACGTTACTGTGTCATGACAATTATTGATTCAATAATGTGAATTACTGTGCATATGTTACTGTGACAATTATTAGGTTCAATAATTTTAAAAAACAGTGCAGCAACAATTATTGACTCAATGATATAAAATACAGTGTAATGACAATTATTAAATCAATAATGCAAAATACTGTGTAACAACAATTATTGAATTGATAATATAAAATATTATGCAGTGACAATTATCGATGAAATGATGCGTAACAGTTACGGTGTCAATTATCAGACCAATAATATGAGACACTATGCAATACCGTGTGTTACTGTAGAGTACCGAGTGCTACAGAAAATACCAATAACTACCGTATGCTACTATTCTTTTATCACCGGTATTTTAACAGTTCCGTTGACTATTTTTATTTAAAAAGGTTATTTCTGTCGTTTTCTATATCCGACAAATATTCCGTTGTGGGGTCCACCAATAATTTGTTATTTCGGCGCCGTCGGACCAAACGAATATCCCCCGACCAAACGAATATTCCCCGACAAAGCGAATATTGTCCGACAAAATAAAATTTGCACATAACATCCTTAACTTTTAACTTTATCGATTTAACCACTTACTGTTTCAAAAAAATATATATATATGAAGAAAAATTAAATTTTATATTTCATAAAATTCGGGGTCTTACAACCTCCCCTCCTTATGAAATTTCGTCCCCGAAATTGACGTACCAGACATTTTATAGTTATTCTCCTGATTTTCAGATGTTATACTAAACTGTGGTCACAAAATAATTGTTAGTTCAAACAAACTGACTCATCACTTCCTGTTCCTACATTCAAATCAACTCATTAGATAAAAAATCTAATTTAGGTAGGACACACTAGTGATTGATTCTATTCGTCTCTCCCCTTTTAGTTCTAACCCCAGATCTCCATTAAAGACCATATCCCTAAGCTCTGATGCCAACTGTGACGCCCCCAAATCTGGGCTCACACAGCCCAAACTTGAGTCGTCAAAAGACTACAACAAAATAATTACAACAAAGCACAACGTACTACAATACAGTGTATAATAATACACAACTAAGTCTTCACTATTATTGCCACACTATTTTACAAAACGTGAAGACTATGATAACTATTCCTCGGACCCTCACTCCATTCCCCGGCTAGACCCTGTTATGTTTTCATTTCCTGTTGAAAAACAATGGAACAAAAGAAAGGGTGAGCTCAAATAGCCCAGTAAAGAATATCATGACTAAGATAATGACGAATAAATTATCATTAGTCTTCAACAGTTGAGTTCTTGATAGAATACAATAGACTACAAGGTTTATATCAAAAAATGCAGTTAAATTCTTAAACAACGTTCAGATCAATAATAACAGCGGAATGAGTAATCTATTAGAAGAATAATGCAGACTATAATGTCCACTCGGTTCTCTTTTTTGTAAAAACATCATCAACTTTTATTATCTGAAATACCATTAGTCATGATAATAAAAATTCACAGTTCCTGATCATAATCATGCAAATCAACAGTTCATCTTTGCACTACGGGCCAAAGATATTTAATATAGCACCAGCGGTCATGATTATACCAGATTCAGCCTTTGGTGATAATCATACCAAACAACAGTTCATCTATGCACTATGGGCCAAAGAGAACTTTCACCACGTGCCATAAAAGACACCGAACAGATGTATCGCCTTTAACCTATTATATCGCCTTTAACCTATCATCTGTTCAACAAATATATCACATCTGTGCCCCCGGCCACAGATATTCACAACAGCTTGATTTTTGGATGATTAGAATGATATAAATGATGAACAGAAGAAACAGGATAAACAATAAGTATCAGAAGTTTACTTTGTGCAGATTCAAATAATGTCCAAATTGTCAACATGATGTGGAGTGAAATTTAAAAATGATATTCAAGATCCACAGTTCAGAATAACGGTTACAATTCAATAGAAAGGTTCACGTAAATAGGAAGGTTCAGTTGAAATAATGAAGTTCAACTATTATGGAACATATAATATTTTCAGGAATTATAGAAGCAATAGTTCCATAATAAATTTCGATGTAGGAGTATGAAAGAAAATAATATCCCTTACCGTAGCAGGTTTGATTAACAAAAGGTGAAGGAAATTAATACAAAGGGTTATTCACCAACAGGCGGCAATCCGCTCCGTAAGGTTATTCCCACAATTTAATAGAATTTGAGTACAAAGAGTTATTCACCAAACAGGCGGCAATCCGCTCCGTAAGGTTATTCTCAGAGATTAATAATGAATGAATACGAAAGGTTATTCACCAACAGACGGCAATCCGCTCCGTAAGGTTATTCCCACAATTTAATACATGGAAATAAAAGGCACGTCTTATGAGTAAGGAAGAAACAATATTATTATCGAGAATCAAATAATGATAATCCCTTACCATAGTACGTTTGAATAATGGAAGATGAAAAAGATGGTATCCCTTACAAGTAAGAAAAGAAAATGACATTCCTTACCGTAATAAATTTAAGAGTGTGAAAAGAATGCTATTCCTTACCGTAGTAAATTTAAGAGTGTGAAAAGAATGATATTCCTTACCGTAGTAAATTTAAGAGTGTGAAAAGAATGATATTCCTTACCTTGATATTGTGAAACAAGTTTATAGCCGAACAATTCCTTCCTTGTTTGTAGCAGTAAATAATCTGACTTTTGAGTCTTCTAGAGTTTTTAAAATCTCTTTATGTTTTTAAAATAATGTTACTCTCGTAAAGATAGGCAGCATAGACTCAAGAATCACTCAATTCGGAGTTAATATGAATGAGTTATGAATTTTCAAAACTAAGACTGAAAATAGTGACGAAAATCAGAATAGGTTACGGTTTTTAGTATTTTAAGGAATGAAGATGATTTCAGATGACTTTTCTTCCTTCTTCAAAGTTGTAGAGGACGAAAAACTGAAGAGACAGGCTTTCAATTCATTAAATTCTGATAAATAATGAATTTACTATGATTTTTCGAAAGAGTTACTGTACATAAGAAAATTCCACTCGGGAATTCAAAGAAGAATGCAAAAGATTTCAAAACTAGGAATGACTTAAGAACACTTAAAGAGAACTTACACAAAGAAGTATTTAGAGAGAGAAAGAAAGAACAAGTAAGGAAGTTTATGAAAAATCCTTAAGTTAAGGCTTCTATTTATAGCCAAAAATCTTATCATTTCTTTAATCTAAACCATTCATTTAAAGATTATCTTTTAATCTACACCATCCATTTCAAATTTTATATTATCTTTAATCTACACCATTCATTTCATATCACCTAACTTTATATTATAAACAAATCAATTCAATTATTCAACAATAATTCACACTTTAATGTACACCATTCATTTCATATCACCTAATAATTACCTAACTTTATATTATAAACAAATCAATTCAATTATTCAACAATATTTCACACTTTAATCTACACCATTCATTTCATATCACCTAACTTTATATTATAAACAAATAACTTTATTTATTCAACAATAATTCACACTTTAATCTACACCATTCATTTCATATCACCTAACTTTATATTATAAACAAATAACTTTATCAATTCAATTATTATGACTAATTGTTATAAATACAGTATAGTTAGCTCTTAGATATCAAGTCAATTAATTAATGAAATACAACTGTTTAAATAACACCGTAATAGAGATAACAATAATGCAGAAGGTATGTAAAAGAAAAATACGTTACTGTGTCATGACAATTATTGATTCAATAATGTGAATTACTGTGCATATGTTACTGTGACAATTATTAGGTTCAATAATTTTAAAAAACAGTGCAGCAACAATTATTGACTCAATGATATAAAATACAGTGTAATGACAATTATTAAATCAATAATGCAAAATATTGTGTAACAACAATTATTGAATTGATAATATAAAATATTATGCAGTGACAATTATCGATGAAATGATGCGTAACAGTTACGGTGTCAATTATCAGACCAATAATATGAGACACTATGCAATACCGTGTGTTACTGTAGAGTACCGAGTGCTACAGAAAATACCAATAACTACCGTATGCTACTATTCTTTTATCACCGGTATTTTAACAGTTTCGTTGACTATTTTTATTTAAAAAGGTTATTTCTGTCGTTTTCTATATCCGACAAATATTCCGTTGTGGGGTCCACCAATAATTTGTTATTTCGGCGCCGTCGGACCAAACGAATATCCCCCGACCAAACGAATATTCCCCGACAAAGCGAATATTGTCCGACAAAATAAAATTTGCACATAACATCCTTAACTTTTAACTTTATCGATTTAACCACTTACTATTTCAAAAAAATATATATATATGAAGAAAAATTAAATTTTATATTTCATAAAATTCGGGGTCTTACACCTTAAGCATTCATCGCTAAAAAGTTCAAGTGTTCTAAGTTACTTTCACCCTATGATCCAAAGTAATTCAGACTACTGCTAATACATTTGAAGAATAACTTAAAGTTTATTATCAGTACCTCAAACAACTAATTATTCTTTGTGATTATGATTAAATTTAAGTAAAATATTTCCACTAAATCTTTGTGACTTAAAGATTCTTTGCGAATCTCTGTTGTACTAAATCTTAGTGAGCTTCGTCTGCGTAATCTTCTATCCTTAGTGGATCATCCCTAGTCTCGGAGTAGAAAATAGGACTATGAGATTTTTGTACTCTAAATCTCTTAAAATTCTTGTATTCTTACTTTACTGTCTTCACTTTTCTGCAAATTATATTCTTGTTACTCTACAATTTATTTATGTGATTTATTTCTACAACTGCACTAAATTCATAATTTTGACTTTCTTAATCAATCATTGAAGGGAGTTTTCAAAACATATTTTACTGTACTAATTAATTTCAATTAATTAGGTTAATTATTTGGTAACTTAATCTCTAAAAAGAAAATTTAAAATAATATATTCAACCCCCCTTTTTAGATCTTTTTGTGCATTTGGGAATAACAAAATTAATCAACCAATATGATAAACTCACTGTTTTTAGTTTAATTACTTGACATTTATTAACAAACTTGACACTAATTATTAAATCAACAAGTAGGCAACTAAGATCAATTAACTTTTTAATTAAGTGTTTAAGATTGAAATCCCTAGTTAAAGGTAACAAAAGCCTACAGAGAAACGGTTCCTTCTTCTATTTAATCATCTCACCAACTTCGGTTAAGTACCTGACTGAATATGAAAGACATTGTTAATTAAATATTGTGTTTACAAGTTAGACACAGTACTTTACATTGAGTTTAGTTGTAACGCCCCAAAATCCCCGCACTTTCTACAACGGATTTTGTGCATTAACTTTCATAATCTCTACCAATATGACTATTGGTTTAACTAGTCTGTTATAGACATTTCATTAATTACTTTACTTATATTCCCTGAATCGTAACTTAAATCGTCCTCATGTTTTGAACCTATTCTGTCACTTACATTCATGATTACAAATAACACCTCATTCATTGAGCTTTGCTTCCTTCTGAGTATTTTAACCTCAAGATTTTAGATATTCTATCATTTATAACCACAATATATCCAAGATTCACAAGTATAGATAATAAGATTGTTCTTTTCGACTGAGGGAGCTTTATGTTAAAGATGACACCTTAACGGCACGTAGATTAGACAACCCCAGTCTTTATCAGAACTTTCAATATTATTTAATACCTTCACTTAGATATATAGTTTTATAAACAATGGACATCTTTTCATATTGATAATCTTACCTATCCAAAATTCATAGTATTAAATAATAAGATTGTTCTTGGAACGGAGGGGGCTTTCCAGTAAGGATGGCACCTTACCAGCGCCTAATCAAATAACTCTGGTTCTTACAAAACTCCCAATATCATTTAATACCCTCATTCAGATGTATAGTTCTTTATCAATATTATGTTAACATTTAACAATTTAAATATCCAATAAAAACTATTTTTCAAGTAACTATCATCTATTAACTTTCTATCATATAATTTACAACATTAAATGTAAAGTATACAACTCATTTTCATAATAAATATTTTTTATTCATATTCTCAAAGTTATTACAACTTAATTCATTTCCATTACAATTAGTCTTGTATCTTAATTCTATTACAAATAAGAAAAATAATAAATACATGCTTCCTAATCTAACTTCAATTATTTACTGCCATATTCTTATGATAGTTCTTCTTTAACTGCAAATAAAATATTTTTCATAAGAATAAACACGACGACTCAGCAAGTCTAACAGATAACACATAACATACTTTATGCTTTTCATAGTCTATATAGATAATAGAGTTCACAATTCTCAAGTTTATACAAGATATTCATATAAATAATTAACTTCACACAACAACTGAAATTCAAAGCAGTTTGATAGCATATTGCACATACTATTGAAAGAACTTGCTTGATTCGATAATATAGTCTACGTTAATTTATGCATTCACTCGTACGTCCTATAAAGTATGTGAGTTTAACATAACCGTTAGTCCCATTAAGACTCTCTTACAATACTATATGATTAACTTAGTTTAAGTTTTTAACTGTGTTTTGTTTACAGTTTAATATTTTAACTCATCCGCCTTTTATATAGCCTACTAAATTAATAAGTTTGAACATGATTATTAAGTTTCCATTTAACTCTAATCCACTTAAACTATCCCTTCCATATGTTTGGAATTGGAATTCATAAGTGCATATAGCATCTACTAAGTTAGATATTAAAAATAACTCAAAACTGAAATTTAACATTTTTGAAATTCTGGGGGTCACGGTCGGGGCAGGCTCGTTTTGTGTACTGAATCCGCCAGGGCTATGTTTGGCAGAGAGGTCACGGCTACAGCGGACTCGTTTTGCCTGCCGAATCCGCCAGGGCGGATACAAGAAGAATTGGAACCCTAATTTTGACTGCTGAAACCTCTTTCACTAAATTGACCATAACTTCTTCATATCTTCGGGTGATTCTTGAGTCTATTTTTATTAGAATTCCCCCTATACAACTTTATTTCAGATCAAAATTCAAGATTCCAATCCAAAGGGGACTCAAAACTACTCACAAGGACAAAATGCAAACTAGTTTCATAATTCCTAGGTTTTACTTGGTAAAACATGATGCCACAAGCATTGAAAAGCTAAGCCACCATGTTTTATGATTCTATAACATCTTAATACATAATCATAAACCTAAATATGTAAGGAATCATGACTTCTACTCAAGAACATAAGAACATAAACTAAAATTACCGAAACAAGGACATAATGAAAACTAGTTTCATATGTACTTGTTTTGCTTGCTCTAAACATGATGTCACAAGCATTAATTTGTTAAGTCATCATGTTTTATGTCTTTATAATACTAAATTACAAAATCATAAACTTACATATGTAAGAAATTATGACTTTTACTCAAGAACATAATAACAAAACTAGGGTTTTGTTTACCTCTTGAAGTGCAAAATTTTCGATCTTCGATCATACTAAGCTTCTTTCTTCTTTGCTCTTAACTATCAACTAACTCTCACTAATGCTTATAAGAGCTTCTTAAGCTCTTGAATACTTGGTGAAGAATAATGAAGAACAAAGAGCTATATTTATAGCACTTACAAGGCTATAGCATTTAAGAAGGCCACAAAATATCTCTCCAAGTGAGCTTCCCCCACACCGTCCTTCAACAATTTCAGCCATCCCCCCCACAAAATATCTCACCAAGTGAGCTTTCCCCACACATTCCTTCACCAATTTCGGCCACCTCCCCCCCCCCCCCCCAGGCCATTCAATGCTTATGCTTGGTGCATTTAAGGCTTGGTCATCAATGCTTGCAAGTGTGTTAGTCGATTAGGGACTTAATTCACCAACCAACTTTCACTTAGGTTATGTTTAATCCTACTTAGGTATAACAAACCCTTACTTAACTAGTTAATTGATGAGTAGTAGACCCTCTTAGCCAAACTTGGCTTACAAGAGGCCACATCTCCCACTTTGTAACCAATCAATCCATCAAAGGAAACAACATTCAAATTGTACACTTCTACCAAAGAAGACAAATCTCACTTTGCTTCCAAGATTGCAAGACAAGATATATATATTTACATAATATGTAAGTGTTCTCATCTTTTTTAATGACCAACATGCCCTTAAATTCTCTACAAAGGTAACTAAACTAACATTGCCTAACTTAGTTAGCCCTAGTTTGGCTTCTCTAATTTGGTTACTCAAACCTAGTTTGCTTTTTTTAGTTTGATACCAACTAATTATCACTTAACTTAGTTTATTTCTAACTAAACTAATTAGTCATCTAGTTCATTAGTTAGACATATCTAGTTCATTCATAACCAAATTAGTTAACTTTCTAGTTCAATAATAACCAAACTAGTTAGCTTTGTAGTTTGCTTCCAACTAGCAGCAATTGTTGACTTTATTTTTTATATTTTGACTTTTTATATTTATGCCGTATAATTTTCGTATTATTCTCATATTCTACTAATATAATATTTTGTATTATACTTGTATTTTTTTTGTATTTATAAATAGTGATTTCTAGGTTATAACCCTTAGGTTTGAACCCTTAGGTTTTAGTTTTAACCCTTAAATAATTTTTATATTTTAACAAGTGCTAAGGTTAGATACTTGAACCCAATGTTTTAAAAATCGGACCGAAAATGTACCAGGTGGATGGATCATTTGTTCAACCAATGGTCGAACCGTTATTGAACCGGTGACGTCATAAATACATAAAAATATGTATTATTAATAATTAATATATTTTTAAAATATATATTTTTTTGTAAGGTAAAATATAGCAAAATTATATTACAATATTATAAAAATAAAAATATTTTTGAACAAAAAAATATTAAAAAAATACTTAGTCGACCGGTTCACTGAGTCAATTAATCGATTTTACTGGTTGAACTGGTGGTCAACCGGTTTTTGACTGGATCGACCTGTTTTTGACTGGATCGATGTCAAACCAGTTTTCTAGGCCAACCGAACCGGAGAGCCGATCAGTTTCAGTCGAACCGCAGTCGAACAGCCGATCCGATCCGATTTTTTAAACATTGCTTGAACCAAAATACAAAATCATATACATAGGAAAATCACTTAACACATAGATTATAACACAATTCAATCTTTATTAATTGCATAACACATTGCTTAGGTTAAAAGTTTGACCTCTAGTTATATACTATCATATCTTCGAGTCCTATTTATTCTTAACATAATTCAATGTATACCCGAACAATCATTTATTAAGTATTTGTTTTACAGAACTAAGTTTTAAATCTTAACATTTTATTATAATCTTTTAAGATCACATTTAATAGTCTCAGAAATATCAAGAATATTATATTAATGAGCTCTAATTCAACCACGCATAAAAATATTCGTAAACAACAATTACTATCGTATCAATTATTAATTTTTTTATGAAAATTAAATATTTACATGCATTATTAACTAGTAAACATCCTAAGTATTTTATTGTGTTCACTCCACAGTAAAGAGTTTTAATCGATTATTTTAGTCAATTTATAACGTCTTAGATTTGATGTAAATTTATTTAATTTTAATTAATTTAATTGCTAATATTATAAGCTTATTAAAAAATATTATGTAGTACTCCGATAAAATTATTATTTTTAAACTTAAACAATTTTAGATTATAATTTAAAAGTTTGCAAATTAATATAGAATATAAGATTATTTTTTTTTAAATTTAAAAAATGGAGTATCAAATTAACTTGTACGAAGTATTTTGAACGCTGACTACTGCTTCAATGTCAGCTTCTCTCCGGTCACCATTCTGTAGTTTAATTGCGCCCAAATTATTCATTACAATAATATCCCAAATTTCTTAGATTAGACAATCAAATTATAGTGGAAAACCAAATATTTGAGCTAGATCTAGGATATTCTGCAAAAGGGTAGGTGATGGTGGATATTTTCCAATAGATTTCGATTTTTTGGTAGAAAAATGAGAGTGTATAAATCTTTATAGTGGGTCTAACTTGAGCTCACAAAATTCTACTTTTTAGAGGCCGATTGGGATAATGGCGCCACCAAAATCGAGATTCTCGTTACTCGGAATCGGAGGAGGTGGTGCTCACGCCGGAGACAATTCAAAGAAGACTGATCCGGTGGTGCCGCCGCCGGTGTTGAAGTTACAGACGGATAAGAATGTATATAGACCTGGGGATCCAGTAATTATTACAATTGAGATTCAAAACCCCCACATTGGTTGTTCTCTTTTAGTAGAATGGCTTAGCTTTGAAATTAAAGGGATCGAGAAATTGGATACTCAATGGTTCACAACTCAAAAGGCTGAGTCTAAGCAGAAGAGAGGTTGGTTTTTTTCATTTTTTCAAAATTTTGATTTTTCCAGGTATATGTTTTTAGTCTATTTTCGTACTTTGCTGCTGTTGACTATCAGTAAAATTAATTGTGCGAGGGACTTATCATGTCATTTTATTCATTAGTTATTTAAATCCCCAATTCCTTAGAATGGTTTTGAAATACGAGAACATTGTTGCATTTTTTAGAGATTGAGCTTAGATCATCTGTGTATTATTTAATTTTTTAAGACGATAGAACAATTTTTATTGGAATAGAGAACAGCATACACAATAAGAGGAGGATGACAAATCCGCCAAATAGTGAAAGTGGGAAGTACAAAGCCCTTGGGAAACCCCCCAATACCTCAGGAAACTCCAAAGTAGATTTCCCCTTAAAGGCACCCATTACAGGAGCTCATCTATGTATTTGACTTATTTTTATTTTGTTTTTATCCTAACAAATAATCAATATAGTTAATTGTATAAAAATTGAGATCAAGAAGTGAAATAATAGTCTAATATATCATCTGAACCTTAATTGATTGGGGTTTTTAGAACAACCACAATAAGATTACACCAAGGGTTGACGTTAAAACCCTTTGTTGCCTTAGTCATGGATGAGCTAACTAAAGACATTCAGATTAAGTGCCATTAAGTATGTTTTGAGCTTATGAATTTGTGCTAATTGACGATACTAGGGCAGATGTTAATGCTAAGTTGGAGATATAGAGAAGTACGTTGAAATATAAGGTTTTTATGTTAAGTGGTGTAAGACGGAATATATGGAGTGTGAGTCGAATAATATACTAAGGAGATACTTATGAATATATTGGGACAAGAATTGTTCAAGAAGGATGTCTTTAAATACTTGGGATTGATGTTGCATAAAATTGAGATGTTGATGAAGATGTAAGTGATGTAGAACAAGGGAGGGCAGAGGAATTAAGGGATAAGCAAACTCACAAGTCACATAACATACAATTCTCAAATCAATTCATATTCAATAATCTAAATAATCTAAAATTTAATGAAGTATTAAAATGCTTAAATAGAAAACCTCAAAACCTAATACTTCGAGACTAAGTAAAAAACATAATTTAAGAAGGAAGAAATTTTCTAATTAAAATCTACTACTCGAAGTCTATAATTAAAACCCTCATAATTAAAATCTACTATTATAATTAAAATTCTCATAATTAAAATATATTATTATAATTAAAACTTTTAGAATATTGTACATAATATAAGTAATAATTATTATATATTAATAATCAAATATTTATCTTAAATAACAATACAAAATTATTAATAAATTTCTTAATTTTCCTCTTCCACACGGCATCACAAGTCGTTCCGCTACTGCATCTCAAACAACTTTGATTTGAGAAGATCCCAAAGGTATAGATACACAGTCGGAAGTATACAACCAAAAGCTCATTGCTAGACTTGCTACATTGTCCCACAAGGTGAAATAAACTTGATTCATCTTCAGGCAGAAAAGTTCTTTAACAGAGAGCAGCATATCTATCATATAGATAGGTGACACAAGTACTCTGCTTAGCCCTATGATAAATGAAGTTGTTATCAGTGCAAAGCAACTCAAAACGATGATAGCTGTCCCCTACCCCATTTGGCAAATATGATCAATAGTTAATTGCCTTTGTAGCATCTTACTTCTAAATCACATTTTGCAGAGATTTTGGGGGAGGGGCCTGAAAAAGAAAGAGAAGAGGGGGGGGGGGGGGGTGGAGTTGGCGCATGGTTCCAAGAATGATAATTGACTGGGAATGCGGAATGAAATAGGGTACGAGAAACGCTATTTATGGTAGAATGCACAGGCCTTTTAAGTTCTTGTACCACAATTCAGAATGATAGTACACGCACATGGAAATAAGGTTCCCTTGTAACCCTGGGTGAGAGATCCTTTGTCCAAGGCCGTAAGAGATCCTTAAAAGCTAGATGGAGACCTATTACAAACTGACATTTAATTTGTGGATTTATTTCCACTGTTTCCTTCAAAATCAAATTGCTTTATAATATAAAGGAATACCTTCTGTTTAACAAGGTCACGGGCCTTCATAGTATCGAACTGCTAAGCATATACAGCCGGCTCTCAATCCTGAGTCATGGTCTACAAAGTTTTTCAATTCTCTGGGGAAGCATTATGCCTACCTGAAATGACAGTCTCCACCATTAGTTTCACTCTTAGTTTTATAAGCCAAAAATGCCCTGAAGTTAAGTCTGATATGCTATTTGATACCAAAATATTACAATAAAACACTTCTCCACCCTATTTAATTTTTATATTCACATTGCTTGCTTGCCGTTCTTATATCCTCCTTTTCCAGGTGAGTATGTTTTCATGGATTGCTCGATACCATCAGTTTTTTCAAGTCAAATTGTTTCATCTGGGGCCACTAGAACATGTAAGCCAATTTATATAGTGCTCCTATAATTGTTATCTTTTCTCATTGTATATACTTAGACAAATTGGATTATGAATTTATGTTTTTTCTTCCATTTCCATGTTTTTGTTGATGTCTACGCATGTAGGTGAACATTTGAATACAACCTATAATTAATGTTTTTGATGGATGTTGTTTTTGGAGCTAATACAGTAATGTTTTCTTTTTGACTTAAAGTTTTCATGGCTGATCTTTTGACTGATGAATTTTTTCTGAAGGCCCTAGCTATCATGTAGGGTTTACTTATGTACTACACACTTCCAATTCCTGATTGATTGTTTACCAAATCTTAAGTAGTTTCCAAATAATATTTTGATCAAATAATAGGCATGCAATTAAGATGCTTCTGCAAGTGTGCGCACGCGCGCGTGCGCGTGTATACACACACACACACACACACACACACACACACACACACACATATATTAGAAAAGAAGAAAATTATAGCTAAGTTGGACAGGCAGTCGAAAGTGGAAAGAATATAGGTTTTTGATGAAAACCCCCAATCTCTATTAATAAGTTTCAGTCTAGAGAGAAATATAACATAGAGTAGACAGAATTAAAAGAGAGGGAGAGAGAGTCTGAGATCTAGAGAGAATGATAACAATATTATTCAAGATAGGAAATCTATTACAATCTTCAACTACACTACTCAACAACTAACTCAGATATTTTTAAGCTAACTCATAGCAGGAAAACTATGAATGACAATAGTACCCTTCCTTGATAACTACCACTGACAACTGCTCAAGCCATAGCAAAGCCTGATCTTGACAAACCATTCTCCTCGAAAAAATCCATGTCCTCATGGATTGAGGTTAAATTCTGGAAATAGTAGGCCATGCTGGTTTCATTTTTCCAATTGGAATCATCTTCTAGGGTCAAAAACCAATACCAGAAACTTGCACATCTCAACTTTATTATAAGTATGTGTGACAACCATAGGTGTTCTATTGCTAGCTCTTTTGAGCTTATGATGAACTTCATCACCTTTCTCAATCTTGGCAGAGACATTCCTCTGCAGAATTTGAATTAGTACATACCAGAAGTAGTGAACTAATCGAGGGGCAGGCTTTAATTTTGTCTGAATATTTTCCTGGAGACCGTAACTTTGCTTCACGTTGATCATTTTTTGTAGAAAGTTGCTCTCTTTATTATCTGGTAACGGAATATGATGATTTCCTGAATCTTGACCCATCCGATTTACTGCTTGTATTTGCTTGCATTCAGTCATTCACACCTGTTTTTTTTTTATTTTTTGATATTAGAATTTTATCTCAGTTACTTGTTTGGTTCCACTGTCTGTCTTTTATAACTAATGTTATTTGCAGATGTTGTGCGAACTCTTCTACCTAGCATTATACCGCCATCATACAGGGGTGCTACCATTCGTTATCTATACTATGTTAGAAGTACACTATCTGGACAGTATCTAATCCTGGAGAATGGACAGTTTCCTGGAGAATCAATAAGAGATATCCCCCAGCTGGTTAGTTTACCTGTCTTTGATAATTGCTATTTTGAGTCTAACTCATTGAATTAGTTTTATTCTAATCTTCAGCTCTAAATCATAGTTACACAGCAATACAGAGGGTTGTCATTTACTGTTTGGAGGTTGTGTTAGAGCTAGCATATATCCTCCATCTCTTGATTAAAAATTGTTTTCATTAATAAATTTGTATCCTCATGTATTGTTGCATAACTACTTTTGAAATTTTCGCTAGTCTATTAGCCATGACACGTATAATTGCTGTAACTTTCGCATAGGTCTGCTTTACTTCAATTAAGTATATATAAAATAGGTCGATGCTTTTGAGCATTTGCACAGTTTTCTGGACCATGAGACAAGATCAGTAAGTTACATCAGAAAAAGGAAAAAGAAGTTACAAAGTGATTACTGATGCAACGTATTAACTGATTGGATGCAAGTTAGTTGGAAAGGGTATACTTGTTTGGAGTTGCACTACTCAGTTATTACAAACTGATTTTGGAAACATACTAATGTTAACACTTACGCACTTAACATTTACCTGTTTTACTTTTATTGAAAGTGTATTTTGTAAGTAACTATTCTTCCCTTTCTCTGTTATAGGCTAGTTAATATATTACCCCTGAACAATCTGGTGGATGAAAATACTCTGTAGTCCCAGTTAGGCAGTTCATTTAATGTTTTAGTTAGCTTGGTTTGCGCCTCTTTAAATCCTTTTTTCATGATCAATTCTTATTGGTTGTATTGAATAGGGAAGTCGAGGCTGTTCTTCCTTTCTGTTATACTCCCTTCATTCCACTTTATATGTCCAACTTTCTTTTTTGGAATATACCAAGTTAAATGTCAAAGTTACAAAGGCATTTGGAGCTTTTCGAGGAGTTTCTTTGTCAGTCCGTCATAGGGATTGACATGCGGTGCTTTTTGATACCTGGATCTTTTTTCCACTCCTGTTTTTGGCATATGTGCCTCTTTAAGTCCTTATTTTTTTATGATTCTTATTGGTTGTATTAAATAGGGAAGTTGAGGCTGTTCTTTCCTTCTGTCATACTCTTTTCGTTCCACTTTACATGACAAATTTCCCTTTTTGGAACATCCCAAGTTAAATGTAGAAGTTACAAAGGCATTTGAAGCTTTTCAAGGAGTTTCTTTGTCAGACCTTCATAAGGATTGGCAGGCGTTATTTCTTCAACACTTGGATCTTTTTCCACTCATGTTCTTTGCTTTCTTTTGGTTTTCTTTTGGAAGGACTTCTTTTCCACGTGTGTTGTAATTTCTTCTCTCTCCATCACTAAAATCTCCTTTTATCTAATAAACTAGGTACCATTGTAGCCATCTTGGAAAGATAAAAGCAAAAGAAAAGTGGGCCCACTATTTATGCAAGTAATGTTAGTACAACAAAAAAAGCCAGCACGAGACCTGGAAGTCTTTAATTTTTCAACACAATATAATTACTAATGATGCCATTTCACTAAATTTGTGCAACTTTCAAATTTTGATTTTGACACTCAATTGGGATCGAGGGAGCATTGAGTTCTTATTCGCTCTACTTTTTTTTTTAATCTCTTTTGTCATGATAACAAGGTTCATTGGTTAGATACATCTTATTGAGAAGCTACAAAGCTATGGATGCCTTATTCTTTTATTTAAACTACTTAAGCGGAGTTCTTTTCTTTCCGTCTTGAATTGATAGTGAAAGTAGGAAAAGAACAATGATGAAGAGTTTATCTGTATAGACTCCTTCCACTCTTTACCTTGCTGGGGCGTGTGGATTCTAACGCCTCCCCTGATGTCCTATAAATAAAAAGTTTAGGCATAATTTGTTTTGATGTTGTGTCTTGCATACGTGATGGAGTTATTTTTTTGTTTGATTTAATCAATTTTGTTGTATTTCTATAAATATTTATGTTCTTATTTATGCAGGAAGCCCGAATTCCAATGCAATTATGGGTCCCCCAGAAAATCAATGGCTTGCTATATGAAGATGGAAGAACTGATGGTAATTTGTTCTTTGCTCCCATCAACTTTAAGGGGTAAACTGGTGTTTTGCCGAGACATAATCTTTGATTTGACCTTCAGTTACATTTTAAACTTAAACCTAGTTTAAGCTTTAACTATGAGAATTAATGGTGGTTTGGTTATGGATGAGAGAAATTAGGGACAAGCCTTGAAAAAGATTTGTCCCAAAATATTTGTCACTTTCGATGAAATTGTAGAAAATTAAGATAGAAATTAGTGAATCAATTGAGGGATTAAGGATTTGGTAGAAATAGAGAGAGAATAAGGTTTTTTAGACTTGGAGAAGAAGATATAGAGATACAAACATGAGAGTTAGAGAGAAAAATAAAGATGGACTAAGCCATTGTAATTCATATATTCATTCCATTCCTACTTTTTACATTGCATGCTCGTAATATTTATACTACTAGAATGGATATTAACTTGCACCTAACTTGGGCAGTGTTATAAAAATTGCTAGGCGGTGGAAGGGGCGCCTAGGCGTTTTCCTAGGTAGACTAGATGTTTTCTTAGGCGGTCTCATTTATTTATTTATTTTTATTATATATACTTGTTATATTTTAAAAAGTATATAGTATATCTAATTTTTCTCAAATATTACATGAAAAATTACCAAAAAACCAGCATTTTAGGGCTTAAGAAATTCATTTCAAGTCTTGTAGAACTTTAAGGCCTTTATTAAATTGATGCAATATATGTTTGATTCCGCATAGCTAAATCGAGGCACTAAATTACCCGCCTAGCTCCTAGGCTTGGATTTCTAGAACAGTGAACTTGGGGACCAAGATGACTATGGGTAAATAGAAATAGTAATAACACTTGGGACAAGGGAAATAGTACTAGCCATGTGACTCTACTATCTTCGAGAATATTCTTAACGAACTAAATGGTCCCTAGACTTTCTTTAATTATGCTAATGGCCCTTGGCTTTTTGTTATAATTCTAGCTCAGTGATTGTGAGCGGTTGGTTAAACTTGTATAACTTTTGTAGTTGGATAATGATAATCAAGTTCTTTTAATACGTTTCAGGAATTGTTCCTGCTTCAACCATCGTTTTGGATATATATTGGAAAGAGATGAATGCAGACTCCAATTGGGTAAGCTGAAAGAGTTCCAGTTATTCATTCCTCTTTCATTTACCATCTTCTTTTCTGAACGGATAACATATATCTTGCTCTTGCAGTGCTAAAAGCCTAAATAAATAATTAAGTCGATTAATCGAAGTATCAATTGTAGTGTGAAAATAATATATGGATTTTAAACTTGATTATAAAAAGTTGAGTTACTGCCTGCAGGCTAGAGCTAATGAAACTTATGATGGAGTTGAGGAAGGTTACGACAGCTCAAGGGATGAAATTTCATCGGTTTCTTCCTACAATCCCAGCAAGGAAAGCTTACGCAAGGCCTTTGGAAGTTCGTTGTCCTTGCAATCATCTGCAGCAAGGTCTTCTAAGGAATATCCATATCTCGAAGAACGCACCAGCATATCTTCGTACATGCCACTTCCTCAACTCTCTGTGTCTGAGGTCTTGTATGACTCCACTGGTGGTAAGCTATTCTTGGGATACTAGTACTTATGGTGTAATTCTGAACACTTATTATCATAAACTGTTACTATGATTCTCATTCTTAGAGCATTACTTTACTAAAAGAATATTTGTGGTCATTTTGTTTCTATTAATAGTTATGGCACCTTATACTTTATTCTGTTTCTGAGTTGTAAAAGCTGCACTGTTAAAGATTGTTTATCTTTCCTCAGAAGTTTTGTCTCCTCAGAAGTCTTCAGCCATTATCTCTCCAAGTCATCAGTTAATACATGCTAATTCTCTTGTAAAAGATGATGAATCTGGCATACCATCAGGCCCAGGAGCTGCTGAACCTGTAGCATGTAAATCATCTTGCTTTCTATATGCTTTCTCGTAAAATCTGAATTTTACTTCACACACATACACACATATTGCATCCAGTGACTCATACAAATTAATGTTCAAAACTAAGTGTCTGTCAACATTTTCTGCAGCAGAAGGCTTTATTCGTGGAAGGTCATACAATATTAGACTGGATGACAAAGTTCTACTGAGATTCTCCCCAAAGAATTCAGAATCAACTTATTACTTCAGCGACATGGTAGTTGCACTCTATCTACAGTCACGTGCTGCTTTAATTTTTTTATATCGTTCTCATTTTGGTGCTTTTGGTCAGATAGGCGGAACTCTTACTTTCTTCCATGAAGAAGGATCTCGGAGATGTGTTGAGGTAATTTTACATGTCAAACAATGAAACCAGTACCATCCATTGGCATATTTCATTGTATTGGTGATGCCTTTTGAATTGATTAATTAACCTGCGTGGAGTTTTCAGCTTTCAATAACCCTGGAGATGTCAGAGACAATAAATCGTCGTTCCGTTCATCCTTCTCGGAGACATTCTCCAACAATTACGAAGGTTTACTTTCTGATTCTAATTTGTGAAACATGTGTGAGAGTTACATTGATTATTTATGATTTTTTTTTGGTTAACTGGTAATTACATTTGGGTAAATAAAGCTGGTACACTGGAAATTGATTTAGAAGGTGAAGGTCCCCTTATTTATGCTCTTCTCAACCAAATACAATTTTAAGTCTCTTCTTCACTGTGGATCCACGAAGATGGTAGTTATGCGCGCCCCCCCCCCCCCCCCCCCCCAACAACTACAAAAAAATAAAATAATAACATATACATATTGCTTTATATAAAAACACCCTTCTCAGATATTGGTTTTGAGGCAAATTATACAAATTTTAGCATCACAAAATCTGTGTTGAGCTTTTAAAATTGTTAATGTTGGAACTATGTTATTTCGACTATTTAGTATTTTCTTCTATAGCATTGGTTTGTGTAATATATATTATATTTTGCGTGCACCCAAACTATAATTGTATAAAGACACTTATAATTAGTAAAATACTTCCATACTGACACAAAACAGTAATAAATATTTCGGCAGGGGAAGAGTATGATTAAGCATTCAACTCCTTTCTCTCGATGACGATGGAAGGGGGATAATTAGGCATTCAAACTTAAAACCTATACCCTTTCAGTATATGCAAGAACCTAGTATGTTTGCTTCAATTATTTTGGTGTATCTATCCAGGATTGTATTATAATAAACTTTTGAAGGTTTGTAGATTTGATAATATGGACTTGTGGAGTATCCAATGAAAAGGGTTGAGGATGGAAAACAAGGAGTTAAGAGGCGTGCTCGCTCATGTCACAACTCTTTTGAATATTCAGTACTTGGAATGCAAACACAACTTGGTAGGCTACTTGCTCTGTAGAAATTCTTCTTCAATGGCTCTTTTAGTATCTGGATCCCATTTCTAATAACTTGGAAACGTGTAGGTTAGATGTATAGGAATCATTTGGTGGCTGACTCCATTTGAGGTTGGATAGCTAAGGTTATCCAAGATGAAATGGGCAATATTGAAATCTGGTTTGTAAAACATTCCTGAGTATGGTTTCTGAAGACCGCAAATAGGAAGAGGATAAATCTTGTTATTTAGATCATAAATTTTGCATAATTGAAAAACTCAAAAGTTGCTCCTTTTAGGTAAATAATATATCGAGTATTGTAAGGAAACATATTTGATGGAACATCCAAAAACAACATAAGATGTAAATAAAAAAGTGGGAACGATGGGCACATTTTCATTAAATTTTAAAACGAGATCGGGAAATAAGAGTTTTTGTGGAAGAATACAAGGAAATTCTAGTACCCCACTTATACATAATATTATAAACAGGTTTTTAAGTAGAAGTCGTGCCCATCATCACAATAACAAGGACGCAGGTGTATGGACATAACACATTGGGATGAAGACTCTCATAGTTTCGTTTTGAACAGGTCATAACTTCTCCAAACCGTAACATGTTGCAGGTAATAAAAAATAATTTTGACTGAGAGAGAGGATGTTGCAGGACAAGCTCATCGCATAATAAATATAAAGCTGTTCTGTTCTTCAAGGAAGTACCACAATTTAAGAAATAATTATTAGTATTATTATTTTTATTTGTAAATTTCCTTTTCTTAGATTGGTGTAGTATTTTTTTCCTTATTTACATTGTAGTCCTAATAGTAGTTAGAGTCTTGGACATATAGATAAAGTAAAATTCTTTACTTTGGTGAGAGATGAATAATATTTCCTTTAACAGAAAGCTTTCTGCTTTTATGTGTTTCTACCGATTCTTTGTAGGGTAGGCTCTTGTCCTCATTATTCTCCTTCTCTCTCAAATTCCAATTTCTTCCACTTTGCTCTACATTAGGGGGGAGGGGGATAGTTGAGAATTTTCAAATGTCAAAAATGTTTGATAAGATACTTGACAAAAGACAAAAGGTTTGGTGTTTAAAACAGCTACAGTTGGAGTACAAATCGAGCATAACTGGCATCACTTGAGCATGTAAAGAGATGTAGTCTCTTTTCTCACATATGCTGGGTCATCCTTGTTTATGGCAGGTCCAGAGCGATCACCATGAGGTTGTTGCAGATTTGGTACAGACAAGCTTTCTCTTCTCCATTCCTATGGATGGGCCAATGTCTTTTTCCACTCGCCATGTCTCGGTGCAGTGGGCTCTTCGTTTTGAATTCCTTACTACTACAAAGAATGTAGACTGGACTAGGTATGACTTTTTATGCGAATAAGCTTACTCTTGTGCACAATTTCCTTTTCATGGTTTCTAATAATTTATATAAATATCAAAAGTGTGAGCAGATAAGGATAGATATATAAATATATAATACTTTGGCATTTGGTTAAAAATATGGCATAAAACAAAATCGATGAAGGGAATATTTGATATGGGTGAGTCTTACATTTTAATTTTTAGAGTTGTTTACATCTTTGGAAACTTGAAGTAGGAAGTGAGACAGAGAACTATCTGCAACAAACTATAATTGCAATGCAATGAATGTCTTCCTTCTTGGCTGTATTTGGAACCAATTTGAAGGATTGTTGGAAACACATTAATATATAATTTCCAATTATCTTTAATTAAGGGGGTGTTCAGAATATCAATGTCCCCATTGGATAATGAAAGCCTAGCAATCCTATATGCAACTGTATGGGCTACAGCTACTCCACTCATTCTGGAATCGGATACTTCAACAAATGAACTCTATTGGTGTTTTTGTGGGATATACTGAGGACTACTCATTCCCGCCTCTCCCCTTCTTCTGTTGTGTGCATGTGATACGTCAATTCAAGGAACCATTAAGCTTCTGTTCCTAAGCCATCATCCTCCTAACCCAAATATTGGCATCCTGAATGCTTGGAATCCTAAGCTAATTTCAGCATCTCGTGGAAACCAAATAGCACTCCCTCAAAGGTGAAATCACTGTTGGAAGCTTACCCTCCGTCCCGCTCCTTCTGTTTGCCTCTCTTTTGATTGATACTTTAAAATTCTTCTGAGTTGGTAAACTTCCAATGCTAGTCTCTCTTGTTTGGTTGTATTTGTAGTTTGACACTACTCCCATTGCTCCATTCGCAGATGACCATTGTTTGTCTTGTTCTCTTTTTCATGCTTTGTGCACTTTGAATACATGGCGTCCCTTCTGCAGCTATGCTTTTATTACCGTGAGCAATAGATGTGAAAATAATGCAGGATTGCTTTTCAGATTCTGATCGGTTAAAAGTTTTGCCTTATTTTTTGATCTCTTTCTGCAATGATGATTCCTGTTTTACGACTTTGATAAAAGTAGACTGTCCGCAGTAGCAAGTACCCAGAAATTTGTTCAGATTATTATGAGTTGCATATTAATATGCATGTATCCAAATCTTGACAATGGATTATAAATATTTATTTTAAAATCAGAACTGTTTGGGATTCTAAATTGTCATTTTATAATGAGGATGATCAATTTGCCTTTCAGCCATAATGCTATTTCATACAGTACCTACCATTTGGTCTTGATGAGTATTCTATCTTATTAGCTATTTCTTGGACTTGCACAAATATCGAGTATTTCCCCCCCTTCAAGTTCTCTCTTAAACACGTACCTGGGTTTTCCAATCTAGATATGAGCACCCGCTTCTAATAGAGGGAAGGGACAAATGTGAATGGATTCTTCCAATAACTGTGCATGCACCTCCACAAATGACTTCAGCGGCTCATATTCAGAATGAGAAGTCTTTCTCTTTAGAACCCTTATGGGTTCATACTTGAAGGTAAAAGTAACCGCTGTAAAAAAATGAAGTCACTGTTTTCATTAGACCCCTCATTTTGTGAAAGTTATTGAATATGTTTTGTTGGTATCTCTCTCTCTCTCTCTCTCTCTCTCACACACACACACAAACGCGCACACACACATACTCATTACATAATTAGAAGATAAGATAAATTGTATAGTTTTACCATTGATGGTATTTTATTATTTCAAATTGCAGCTAGGCTCTGCAAACTTCTAGACCTAAGTCTTGATATTAAATTGTTTTTTCAAGTTTTATTACAGATAGCAATATATTGGATTTTGAACTATGACTTTTAATATCTAGGTTACATGTCTCAGGTTCTTCTCATTTGGTTGCATTTTTGACCCGTGAAAGCGCAAGCTCATAAACTTGGAACTTAATCACAGGAGCACCAATGAAGCTGTGACGTTTTATCCAGGGAATTTTTGGTGAAGAGACGATTAAAAGTGCAGAACTCACAGATTGTTGGCCAAAAGTTTGACATTATAGGAATTTCATGTTGTTTTTGCCCTTCTCTTCCCTATCCCTTTTCCCCTCCTCCTGTATTGGTACTCAGTGGACTCCTGATTGGGTCTTGTCTTGTCTCATATATATATATAACTCGAAGACTACCTTATTTTTTTGCTGCCTTTTTTGCATTTCTTTTGGGAGAAAAGCATAAGATTTTTTTTTCTTCATAATATTGTAGATAAGGCAATTGTTATTGTCCGAGTAAAAATATGCCATCAGGCGATACTTCTCGTTTAGAGTGTTGGGAATTGTTAAAATAATTACAAAAAGTGTTGTCAAAATTTGAACTTCTTTCTTGTCTCGCATTCTAATATAACTTTAATAATTGTGACCCCACTCTATAAAATAAGATATGAGATAGTAGAACCAACAATTTTAAATAAAAAATTAAAATTACTATGAAAACCTCACCCATAAAAAGGTAAAACATAACACAACTGATGAACTATTTCTTAAGGGCAGCTTAAATAATAATGGTCCCCATTAAAAAAATAAAACAGAGATAACTAAAAGTTTTTGCAAGTTTTTTTTGGTATTTTTACGTTAGTCTTCTAATAAAAAGAACCTAAATTTATCCCTTAATGAGAACCTAAATTTATCCCTTAATTTTTATTGTAACTTTTATATGTAGACATGGGTGATTTTTGGATTCTTTATTGACATCTAATTGACATATTTAGTTTTCTTTTTCGTGCACATGGTTGTGATTGTGTTTTTACATCTATAACAAGCTTTTATGTCATTTTCTTTTTCATGTCTTCTCTGATACACATGTAGCTTCACTTATGTTATATTATGGTGAAGAGACACTATGATGGATTTTACATTGCAACAGTAGTTTGAACAACAGAGTCAAATGGCTTATTTCATGGCATTTTGAACAGTCTGGTTGGCCCTAAAACAACTCATTTTTGGGGTCTTATAGCCATCTGGGGATTTGTTATTTCAGTATGCATCTTTTTACAAGTGGCTTAGCCTTAACTTGTAGCGTAGCCATCTACTGAAACTTATAAATTTTGAAATGGGTTTATTATCAATGTAAATTCACATTTAAGTAGAATCAATAAGATACTCGGATAAGTGATAAACATCCCGAAAAGCTTTTAGCATTGAGGCGGGTGGCTTTATGTAAGTTGCAATACAAACAAGCCAAAATCGCAGCTCCCCATGCATAATCGCAGACTTGGTCAACATCTTGTAGAAATAAAAGATATCTGGGGTGTATGACATCACGAGAAGGAGATGCAAATAAAATCTTCTCCAATATATACAATACGTACGCTTTGGTGTACGTTATCACTATCTCCATGTCGGCCTCCAAGGGCAGTTCACAAAATCTAAAGGCCAACCAGGACAAGATAATACCCTCTCGGCTATATGACTTATCTTTATTCAATACATATGTACTAAATCCACTCTGTTCAAAAATATTTTTTGGACTTTTTATTAATGTATATGTTATTGGTTGACCTATAACCAGTAATCCTAGAATGAAGTATACATTTTCTAAGGTTATTGTCATTTCACCCGTTGAGAAAGTGAAACGTATTTGTCTCGTTCCGCCAACGCTCCACAAAAACTTCTATCAATCTGACATCTAATTGGTTACATAAATTTGTATTACAAAATACCCTGAACTCCCATTATTGTAATAACTATTTTTGGGTGTCATTTAACACCCAAATTTCTATAGATATGTCACTCTCATCTGTTCTTAAAGAACGTGTAAAGTGAAGATTATTCCATACAATACTAAAAATGTGGTTAGCTTGATCCCACAATGGAGAATTATCAACTGATCCATCATTGAATTCCATTTGGGTAACTAAACAAAAAATTTATGATATTATCTTTACATGTAAAATAAAATTATAAAGAAGAACTCTAACTCAACAGGCATGCTTAAACAGTTTTGTTGATGGCAATAATGTATCTTTGATTTTGCAACAACACTTTGTATACAAAAAAACTTTGCAAAAAACAATTATAGATATAAGGTTGATCTTTTGTATACAACAAAGAAAAATATTATCAATTTCGCTTATCATAAACCCTAATAAACATGGATATAACAACTTACCTGAATAAGTAAGAGCAAAAATGTCGTATTGTAGCAGTGATGTGCTGATCAGAATGGTTGCTTGATCACTTTTCTTTCAAATGTGTTTGGGTGGGTTGTCTAGATTTCAGATGTGAAATATCGGGGAAAACATAAGAGTTTTAAGTGGACAACATCTGCAGTATTAAACTACGAACAAGTTCTCTCCTTAAAACGACACCGTGTAAACTTTGGAATTTTTAATTTCTACCGTCCGCAGTATTATACTACGAACGACGGAAATTTTAAAAATATCATCCGAAATTGCTGATGACATTTTCACAATTCCTATCGTTCGCAGTATTATACTGCGGATGGTAAAAATTTCATAAACGGCATCAGCAGTTTAATATTACAGATGATATTTTTGTAATTTTCATCGTCCATAGTATTATACTACGGATGATGAGTTTGTTCATTTAAATGTTGGGACCGTCCGCAGTATTACCTGAATAGTATACTACGGACGAGAGTCATTTAAACCGATAGATCTCAGCCTAGACGACTGAAATCTGTTGTAAGGATAGTTCTATTTTTACAACGTTGTTAGTGAGTTGGTTCTATATATATACACACATATACATCGGGCTTATAAGTGGCTATAACTGTCTTGAATTCTATTTTGAGCTCGTCCCAACTTATTCTTAAATTAGTTTAGACCAAGGAAGACGGGCCCAACATTTTATACTACTAGTCTACTAAGGGGGTATTTGTTAAAAACTGAATGAAATAGTTCTGAGTGCTTAAGCAATCTGAATGAGCTGAATGAAATATAATTGGAAAATTACATATATTAGTACATTTTTAAAAATAATTACAAAAATCATACCTCTATAAAATAATTACAAAAACATTACACTTTTTAAATTTTATTTATAATACTAATATAATTATAAGTCCTTAATTTAAGGGATTAATATTAATAACTGACATGATAAATTAGTGTCTAACTTAAAATGGATTTTTATTTGAAAAACGTGATAACCACCATTACGACTTTTCCTTTCTTCTATCTGTGTTCTTCCCTTTCTTCTATCTCTGTTCATATTCTTTCCTTTCATCTGACTCTGTTGATCGTGTCTCAGTGTTGTTATTTGTTGTCGTTGTTTGTTATTGTGGTCGCTATTTTTCTGTTCGTTCGATTAGCTATTCTGTTCTAATCCTTCAATTTGTGTAGAATGGTTGATAAAATGAAGAAGTACGGAAAGATGAAGAGAATCACGGAGGAGGATGGTGCAAAGGGCTTGAAGAAGTTTATTGTGGAGAGAAATGGGAAGGGGGAGAATGCAGGTGAGAAATCTAGTAAGAGTGAGGATATGTTGGTTATTCATAGTGATATCAAGCATTCTGAAGTGCATTTAGATGATGTTTTTGATATAGATGTAGTTAAGTTAGAAGGACAAGTGCTTGGCCAGAATATAATTCTAACATAAAGAATTTTAAAGGTTTGTTAATTTAAATTTTGTTATTTTATAATCATATAAATGTTTGGTTTCTTAGTTAGTTTGTTTTTGGTTACCATTAAAAGATGTTTTGGTTACTATCTTATAATTGGTCGGTTACTATCATATAATTGTTTGGTTACCATGGAAAAAATTGTTGGTTACTGTGATATAACTATTTGGTTACTGTTTTAGTATGTTTGTTGTTAATGTTTGCTTATGATTTGGAATCTTTTATTGTTCACTCAATTTGGTATTTTGGTTACTTTTGTATGTTGTTTTGGTTACAATGTATTTGTGTAGTATAAATTTGTTGGCTGAAATGGATTTGGTTACCATGAAAACATGTTTTCGTTACTATGATATAACTGTTCGATTACTATGTTGTAACTGTTTGGTTACTATCATATAACTGTTTGGTTACTATATAAACTGATATGTACTACATCTTGTTAATATTTTTGTTAGCACTAGATTATATAATATAACTGTTTGGTTACTGCTTTAGTATGTTTGTTGTTAATGTTTGCTTATGATTTGAAATCTATTATTGTTCACTCAGTTTGGTATTTTGGTTACTTTTGTATGTTGTTTTGGTTACAATATATTTATGTAGTATAAATTTGTTGGCTGAAATGGATTTGGTTACCATGAAAACATGTTTTCGTTACTATGATATAACTGTTTGGTTTCTATATTATAACTGTTTGGTTACTGTCATATAATTGTTTGGTTACTATATAAACTGATATGTACTACATCTTGTTAATATTTTTGTTAGCACTAGATTATACTCCTTCTGTCCCAAGATAAAAGTCCTCTATTGACTTTTGCAGTCAAATTGATCATTTTTAAAATTAATAATTAAACATATATATTTAGATTTTCAAAAAAATAAATATTGAGATTAGTACTAAATTGTATGTAGTTTATAATGTTTATAAGTTTTATATATATATATAAAAGAATAATAAAATATATTGATTTGAAAAATGGTCAATTTGACCATGAAAGTCAATAGAGGACTTTTATCCTGGGACGGAGGGAGTATAATATAACTGTTTGGTTACTGCTTTAGTATGTTATGGTTACTGTTATATTATGATGTGGTAACTATTTTTGTGTAGTCAATGTGAGATGTTGGAAACTTTTTATAGTCTGTTTTGACTACTGTGTAATTGTTATATTATGCTTTTGCAAGTATGATATTATTCGTTGGTTACTATTTTACTGTTTATGGTATAAATATTATTATATTTTGTTTACTAATAATTGTGCAAATCTGATTTTGTTTATTTGCAGTTATGGAATTTATATTACAAAGTATGCTACATGAAATTTACTAGAAAAGTTATATATTGGTACGACGTGGAAGTCCCCAGCATTATTGCAAAGAAACTGAACGAAAGTCAGCTGGAGAAGTTTAAGGCAACATGTTTTGGGAATTTTCTGAAGTTTGGTGATCAACACCAAATGTATTCCCAGATTATTCACTATGCTCTTGTAAGGGAGGTTCACCAGAGTGATGATGGTGAAATGTGGTTTTTGTTAGCTGATAAAAGGGTGAGATTTGGTTTGCCTGAGTTCTGTCTAATTTCTGGGTTGAGATGGCAAGGTGAGGATGATATAACTGAATCTAAAGGTATGGAGAATGTGATTGTTGAAAAGTTTTTTGGGGATGAAGCTCTGACGCGTAGAAGTATAGGTAGGGTTTATCGGGAGACAATTTTTGATGACAATGATGAGGCTATTAAGATGTCATTGATTTTTTTGGTGTTTAATTTCATTTTATCAACAGTTTCTAAAAATTATGTGGATGGGATAATGGTAATTTTTTTATGTTATGGTGATGTCAGTAGTTTTTCTTGGGGGAAAGTCGCGTTTGAGATGACAAAGTACTCTTTGTCCAATGCGTTGAAGGGGCGTTTAAAAAAAGGAAGGAATGGTGGTTCAATTTATAATTTCTACAAGGATCATTATACAAAATTTTACAAGTTGAATGAACTACCTTATGTATTCCAAGTTTTTATATTTGAAACCATTCCGACATTCAAAAATCGGGGCATATGCAATGATGAACATCCGTCGAATTTCCGTTTATTTAGATGGAAGGAGCTAGTGAAGCCCCCTACAAATGACAAGTTGAATGATTTAGTATTTTGTTCCGGACATGTATGCAGTTTACTACTAAGAGTGTAGTTGGTTATCTATTTAGTTACTGATTATATTTTGTAAATTTTACTGTTAACAAAGTAGTTAGTTACCTTGATATACTCATTTGGTTACTGATTATATAAGTGTATGTTCATAATAACAAAGTATTTTGTTACCTGAATATACGCATTTGGTTACTAATTAAATTACCCTCACGTTACTAATAACAATTTTGTTGGGTACCCGGTCATACAAATATTGGCTAACTTTATTCATTGATTTGGATACTGATTTATATACCTTTGGTTACCTGTATATATGTAGTTGGTTACTAATTATGTTTCATGATTCTTTATTTAATAATTTTTTTACTGTAATTGTACAATGTTTGTCAGATGTTATACTAAATGTACTTAATGTTTTTCAGTTGAGGATAAAAAGTTTGATTCCCACGTCCGAGGAGAAGGATCAGCTTGATTTGGGCGGGTTTCAATTTTTCAATGGGAAGGATGCTGATAAAAAGATTGGAAAAAAAGTGAAGGGTGACAACATTGGATTTGATATTTCTGAAGTTAAAGATGTAATTGCTGAACGGGTTAGGCCGTTGGAGAAGAAAGTGTTTGAAATTAAGAAAGATATTGTAAAATTACGGGCTGATATTAAGGATGATATGTATGTTTTACATGTTCAGTTATGTAAGGACTTTAGGTCCATTATTAGAGATGAGTTACGTGGGATCAAAGATGGTGGGGAGAAACAAGTTGATGGTGATTCTGATGATGATTCTGATTACGATGATGGCGGTGATGGTGATGATGATGATGATGATGATGAAGATGATGTAGCTGATGATGTTGTTGATGATGATGATGATACTCTTAAATGTAATAATAATGATGATGATGAAGTTGGTGATGTTAGGTTGAAAGTCGATGAGAAGGATGATGAGTTTGAAACTGAGGTCGTTAAAGAGTGTGACGATGTTGTTATGGTTGATGATGTTGTTAAAGAGTGTGAAGACTCCCATGTTGATGAGGATGTTGATGATGTGTTGAATTTTGTTGAGAATAAGGATGTGAATGAAATTGAGATTGGTAATGAAGTTGAACGTGATGTTGTGGTTGAAGAACATCATGAAATAAAAATTAATGATGATGCAGAAAATGTCAAGGTTAGACATATTTGTTTGTTTTGTTGTGTGATGTGCCTTTTTTTTAATGATTAATTGGTTGTTTTTCATTTTGCATAGATTGACAAGAATAATGACATGCCATTGTTTGACATATTAAGCCAATGCACTGGGAAAGAGATTGTTGTGTATGCTGCTGCTGAGGTTAGTGTTATAATGACATGCCTTCCTTTTTTTACATGCAATTGGTTCTGGTTACTGTTATATTGTGACATGATTACTATTATATATTTTATGTTTACTATTATAATATTGGTTGGTTACTATTATATTGTGTGTTAGTTACTATTATATTATAATTTGGTTAATAATTTATTTTGTTTTGGTTACAATTATGATATATTCACTTTAATATGTCGATTATTGTTCATTCATTTTTTTTATTGCATATAGTTGTTAACTGCATGTGTTTATGTTGAAAATATAAATTGTATTTGTCACCCTTTATGTTAATATAAACAGGGGAATAAATGTGAGGAAAAAAGCAAGTATGCCCTTGATTAGATGGTTTTGACTACACAGGATATAGTTCAATGTGATGAGTTGCAGAAAAGTGTCCATAAAGCCGGTGATAGACCTGTCCGTGAACACGCAAAGAGTGCCGTTTTGCGGTCTCCATATACATCAACGTTTGAATCGGCTGGTTCATCGTCTACTGCCGTGGGTGCTAGTCAAACACATGCATGTCTTTCTGCATTTCCGGAAGTATACATGGATATGCCATCAAAGTTTGAAGAGGCATTGTTTGAACAATGGTTTAAAATTGGTCTAAACAACAGAAAAATGTTTGTTTTTTATTGTTAAGAATGCTATAGTTTTTATTTATTAAACAAGTAAATTTGTTTTCTTTGTAGAAACATATGGTTAATATTAAATAAATGTCATGTTTACTATTATTTTATGTTTTGGTTACTGCTTTATCATGTTATGGTTAATGTTATATTATAAATTGGATACTATATTTGTTTTCTCAAAATGATTTTTTGGTTACTATCATATTATATGTTAGTTACTATGTAATGGTTAGGTATATGCATGTTGGTTAAATTAATTTTGATTACATTATATTTTTGTTTTATTTACTATCATATTATATATTGGTTACTGTCATATTATGTTTTGTTTACTAATATATTATATTTTGGATACTATTATGTAATATTTATTTTATGTTAGCGTTTGTGACGACCCCAAATCCGGGTTCTTTAACCTCGGGTTTGGTTCTCACTGTACAATACTTAACAACAATGAAATACATAAATTGTATTTAAACTTCGCGGAATAATACAAAAGGTTCCTTAACAAAAGGCTACACTTCTCAAGGTCTATTAACCTTAATATAAATCATTACATATCTTAAGGGAAAATACAAAAGATTTACAACAGTAATTACATAACAGTAATTTAAACTAGCATGCAACTACTAAAATTAAGCATTCGCTTTCCCCTTGCCTTTGTCCGATTTAGAGTTTTCGGGATTGGCTGAAATATAGTCACGATATAGCAAGAATGAGCAACTAAATGGCTCAACAAGTTTATAACAACAATCATACGATATATCATGATGAAGGGAAATAATTTCAAGGTTTTCAACAATAACAATTGTGAAAGATATCAAGAATCAATGTTCAATAAAAGAATGTATTGACTCTTTACTGCTGAGTGGTCTTTAATGACCGTGAACTGCTACTAAGGTAGAACAGACATACAATGTCTGACACCTTGTTAAAAATAACGGGACACTTGAGGGGATCAGTCCTCTCATGTCCTATGTATATGCATAACATTTAGATTTCTTGTGCGCATTCGGTTTCCCGACAAATAAAAATTCCCCTTTAACTAGGGTTGTTCTTTCTCAGTCTTACTGTAAGAATCCGCACCAGCCAATGGTTTAGATAAACTTTTATAATATTCAATTAAATGAATTTAAACATGCATTTGTCTAGCCGAAACAATTAGCTTAGACGTTCCTAAACAATTGCAAAAGCACTATGTGCGAATACAATAATCAATAACGATGTGAAGTAATTTTTGATAATTAATTCACTCAAAAGCCTGTCAAGTAACTACGAGTGTAGATACTTGTTCAACAATAATTGAATTGCTCAATGTAAATACGGTTGAAGAATAACTGCAACAATAAATACAAGTTAAGATATAGAAAACTTGTCTCGTGCGTCGTCTACTGCTAACTAATTCAATTTAATTCTCTTTAGATAGACCTAACAATTAATCAAGTTGATCTTTAAATTAGTATCATATACACATTCATATGAGAATATCTCTATATTTTACATCTCTAATACCTAACCACATAATTATCTAATTACGGGTATTTAAACACTTAGGAAATATTATCATCACTTGATGATATTTCAATCACATTAAACCTATATTAATTATTTAATATAGTTCAAACTCCTATATAATATTATTAATAATTTAATAATATTTTATTAACTTTCTAATATTATTAATCATTTAATAATATTATATTCATTATCTAATATTATTAATCATTTAATAATATTTTATTAATTATCTAATATTATTAATTATTTAATAATATTTTATTCATTAACTAATATTATTAATTATTTAATAATATTTTATTCATTAACTAATATTATTAGTTATTTAATAATATTTTATTAATTTATTAATATTATTACCCATGTAGTAATATTTAATCATTTACAAATGTTATAAACATTTAATAACCTTTTAATCACATATTAATATTATTTATCACTTAGTAATATTTTATTAGAAATAATACCAATGGTTAACTTTTTAATTGTGTTATCTTTAGTCTTTATTTTAAACATTTAGCTACCCATTAGTTATTAATAAACTCCATATACACATTCATTTTACAAGTTTATCTTGGGTTTTAAGTCCCTAACGGTGTTTCGTTTAGACTTTTTATTAACCGACAAGTTAAACCGAAGTTCTAACTTGGTAAAACTTTAAAATATCAAAATTTTGACTTTTTAAAACTGGGCCAGCGCTGGCGGCACTGGCCATAGGCTTATTATAGCGCCGGCGGCGCTCAAACCAGAAGGTCCGAGCGCTGGCGGCGCTCGTTTTGGCTGTCCGGACCTCTTTTACTCAAACTGCCATAACTTATTCATTTCAAAACATTTTAAGCCGATTCTTGAGTCCGTTCTCATTAGACTTTCCCCCTCTACAACTGTTCTTTAGATCACAAATCCAAATTACAAACGGAACTGGGCTAAAAACTGCTCACAAGGACAAAGTGATATCTAACTTCACAAATCCTTGGTTTTATTGGTTCAAACTTGAACAAAATAACATCTATACATTCATATGACACCAACTCAGTGTTGTTGTCTTCCTAACTTCTTATTTTACAACATTTCATGGTTCGATCATCTTTTTGAAAACGTTTTACACGAAATTTACGGATCGAACCACCTAGGGTTTAAAAACGACATCTTTTGTGGTAAAAGCTATAACTTCTTTGTTATTCAATATTTTTGAAAGGTTCAAAAAGAGTTTTTCTTTAAAACTTATAGATCTAGCTTTCTAGCCATAAAAATCCAATTTTCAATTTGTACATTTCAAAATACAACGTTAAACATAGCATGCATGGTTAGGGTTTTACCGGTAAAACATGTTATGAACTTTTCTACAACTTCTATGCATTTTTCACATACCAAATCATGTTATAAACACATAGAGCTATTAATATATATATATATATATATATATATATATATATATATATTACATAGTTAAATACATCTAGACCATCAAAACGAGTTTTGATCGGTTAAAAATAGATTTTAACCGATCAAAAGCTATCTAGACTACAAAAACGAAATAAGAAGAAGTTGAGAGCACTTTTAAACCTTTGTGATTTGTTTGCTCTCCTTCTTCTCCTACCAAAGTATGTTGTGTAGCTTGAGGACATCCACCAAGACCTTTCTTAGCTTTTTCTCTCAACTCACAAGTGTATTTTTTCTTTCTAACTAACAAATGCTCTCTCTTTTCTCTTTGGATGTGTCTAGCAAATGAACTAACAACCAAAACAAAAGTGTTAAGCATCCTATTTATAGCCAACCCTTAATCTAACATTAATTCACTAATCAAGCTATGTTTGTGAAATTAAATGCTAAGTATGCTTACTATTCCATTGATTGACTAGTTGATAGACTTTTGGAATGACTAGAGTTGTTGGCCAACTTATGACATAGAGTAAATTAGAAGCAATCTAGGAAATCAAGTCATCCAAGTGGGGCCCTCCAAAAATTCAGCAAAATGGCTTTTCCAAGCCATTTTTCCTTTATTTTTAAATGCTAAATTGTGCATATATACATCTATATATATATATATACTTATATATATCTATATTGACCAAAATTTTGACCTCATTTGGACTCCACATTGGACTTGGGAATAAATTCTATTGGGCTCATTCAATTAAATTGTTTGGGCTCAATTTATATAACACATTGGGCTAGCATTTAAATAACTATGCTACCTTTAATTAAAATAAGCATTGTGCTTGTTAAATTAATTACATGGGCTAGTAATTAAATTAATTACATGGGCTACTAGGTTAATACCTTTGACCTAGTTTAACAACTCATTTGGATTTAAAATATAATCCAATTAGATTTGCTTTAATTAATTATACACATTGCTTTAATTCTTTAAATAAATATACGCATACACAAGTACATTTATTTAATTATCTAAAGTACAATTAATTAGTACAAAAAGTTTAAATTCATTGCTAAATATTTATTAAGTATATTTACAATGACTAATGAAATTCGTGGTCATTACAACGTTCCATTGAAGTAAAGTGTTTGTTACTTTATATTATATTTTGATTGATTACTAGATATTTGTTTAGTACATTCATGTTGTCTAAAATTATTATTGAGTAGATGATGTTGTTGTTTTGGTTACTATTAAATTATTTTTTGGTTACTATTCTTTTATATTTTTGGTTACTGTTTTTGTTATGTATTGGCTACTCTTTCATTATGGTTTATATCTTAATATTTGTTGGTTTCCAGGTTACTGTTTACAATTAAGTTGTTGATTAGTATGTTAAATATTGTCTATTCAAGTCTGATTTTGGGTAGTGTATACTACTACGGTAACTGTTAATGTTAGCGTGTATACTAATATGCTTTTATACTGAAGGACCGACAAATTTTCTGGAAAGAACGATAATATTGAACCTGCTTTTGTATTTGGGTCTATCCCAATATCATCAAAAATGTGGTTCTACAAATTAAAGACTCATGGACAATGGTTAGACGATGATGTGAGTTCTTTTTTAAAAAAAATTATGTTTTTCTAGATGTGGTTACATTTTTTATTTGGGATAGTAACTAGTGTTAACAGAGTTGGTTATATTCTTTAAATGCTTACATTTTTTAGCAACTGTGTAATATTTTTTTTTCCTGGTTCAATACATCAATGTTGCGTTATATTATTTCCGTAAATTGGCCAGACATTCCGACAGTGTTCATATAAGGGCTACGACTACAGATTGTTGGTTTCATAACAAGATGACGGCTCTTTTCGATGAGTATACAAGTAAAAATGCAGATACGAGTGCTTTGTCTGGGGAGGGTGATGTTGCTGAATACATCCATGGGCTGTTTATGAATGTCAACACACCATGAAAAAATGTTGACTACGTGTTGTTCCCCATTCATATGACATCACCAGAACATTGGTTTTTGTTGACATTTGATGTGCATCGTAGACGTCTAACTGTTTATAATTCTTTGTGTCCAAAAAAATATCCATGCAAATAAAAATTATGGATGTTTGTGAGCCATACATATTCATTATTCCCACTTTATTGCGCAAGAGTGGTTTTTGGAGGGATAGGTCTGACATTGACTTTAGCAGTGAACCGTATCGCAACAAGGAGGAAGATGATATAACTGAGTTGGAATTTGTAGAGGCGGTTTCTGAACAAGTTGAGGGGTAAGGTTTACATTTTTTTAATTATTACATATAGGTTGATTTTAATTTTGATTTTTGTTATCTTTTTTCTGTTTGTGTAGTGATTGCGGGATGTTCATGATATGTTTTGCTGAGCATATCATTCATCACAAATTTGTTGAAATTCCTATTCCATTTCCCATTGCGCAATATTGGAAGAAGTTATGCACAAACCTATATATGCATGCAAGGAAAAAACAGTTGGAGGGATATAAGACTGACAAAGAATTTCCAGGAAGATTTGTTCCATATTTTGATTAGTTCGGATCTCGTGTTTTGTATTTATGAAATGTGTATTGTATTTTATTTTTTGGGATATACACAACATTTTTAGGATATACACAACATTTTTTGAGATAAGAACATATTTTGGGATATACACAACATTTTTTTTTTTGGGATATACACAACATTTTTGTATGGGTTATGAGTTTTTGATGTTTATTGGATCTTATGTAAATGAGATGACATATTTGAGAATTCTAGTAGTAATGAAAGTAACATTGTTTGTTGGTTGGTTTTTGTTTATTTTAAGTTGTGTTTGCTTCATTGTTTGAGATGTACAGTTGGTAACCAAATATGTATAAAAAGGTAACCAACTATTGTTTTGATAGTAACTAGAGAGTTACAAGCTTGTTTGAAGATATATCAATTGTGAAATGTACATGTCATAGTATACTTGGGTTGCCTAAACAAACAATATCACTTTCATTACAGGATGCTGGATACATAGGTTGTTTTATGTTTTGGTTACCATTAAAACATTTTATGGTTACTGTTATGTAACTATTTGGTTACTTATTTATTATATTTGTTTTACTGTTGCATGTTTACTCAGTTTGCAGATCAAAGTTGCATGTTTACTCAATTTGCTTAAATCATATGCAAATGGGATGACATATTTGAGAATTCTAGCAGTAATGAAAGTAACATTATTTGTTGGTTGATTTTTGTTTCTTTTAAGTTGTGTTTGCTACATTATTTGAGATGTATAGTTGGTAACCAAATATGTATAAAAAGGTAACCAACTATTGTTTTGATAGTAACCAGAGAGTTACAAACTTGTTTCAAGATATATCAATTGTGAAATGTACATGTCATAGTATACTTGGGTTGCCTAAACAAACAATATCACTGTCATAGTATATATATGTGCTTTATATTGGAAACTCATAATGAAATCAGAAATCAAAATATTAATCAATAACAATTTTGTTTATTGTAAATAATAAATTTTTTTACCAACCATATGGATAATAGTTACTCATAGTAAACAATTATATATACATGTATTTACACTCTTAATATAATTGCACTATATCAGACTTTTTTTGGTCTTAAAACGGGTGGATTATTGCATGTTTTCCTGTTGTGTCATTTTTCTTGGCACATGCTGCATTTGTTTTGAATTTTAAGTTCAGACCCATGTTTGTACCTCCCTATTTTTGGTCTTCTCGCTGGTCTTCTTGTGTTCGGTGGTTTTACACATATGTTTCTTACTTCGTATGATATATCCCAGTTTTCTTTGTCATCTAACGACATGATGGAAGCTGAATATGTGTCGACCAAAGTTGTTTTAGAGTACTTTTTAGAGCAAAAATCATAACAGCTCAAATTTTGCTTGTTCATAACAGCAGCAGCGTGTGGACAAGACATCTCATGGTACTGAAATTTACGACATGTGCATGTCTTTTGGTTGATGTCCACAATATATTGTTTGGCGACATTGTAAACAGTGAAAATCACTAAGTTTGATGTCTCAACCTACAACACAAATTAAGTGTTGTCAGAATAAAGTATAACTGGAATCATTTTCATTGTTTGAAAACAGAATAAATATAGTAAAGTAAACAACTCAATGTTACAATTACAAAACACAATAATATTATAATTATACATAATAACCAAACAAGCATCAGTTAGTAACAAGTACAATGATACATTGTAACAACTAATCAATAGTCAGTAACCATTATAATGTTATGCAATAAGCAATTGAGTATTAGTTAGTAACCAAAATAATATTACATAGTACGCAAGTTACCATTAGTCAAGAAACAAGTCAGTATTAGTCAGTAACCATTATAATGTTACATAGTAACCAAGTTAGCTTTAGTCAGTAACTAAGACAACATTAGATAGTATAATGATACACAATAATCAATAGTGAACAAATAGGTTTCTATAAAATGCAAATGCAACTTTTGATGCAATAATTTAAAATTTGTATTAGTTATCTTAAATTTCTTTGATTTAATGATATTAGATTGCAACCTTCTCTTAGCTGTTGTGGAAAGTGTTATGAATGTTGATATGACTGCTTATTTGTTTGTGAAATACCATCTTTGAACCAGACAACGTAGGCATTCAATCATTGATGCAACTGAAAGATCTCTGATCATCTTGATTGCATTGTTAATAGATTCGACGGTGTTTGAAGTCATTGTTGAGTATCTGCTTACAGTCCCATGGAGCCTGGTGCATTTCTCTAACTTGACATCTTCCTCCAAATATGTTCTTATTCGAGGATCAATGGCATCAAGTTCAGCCATGTGTTTGTTGAATTGTTCAATAGTGTAAGCTCTACAAGCCCCGTTGTAAGCCTGTTTAAGTTCATCTCCTCTCTTTTTGAATCTATTTTTTATATTTTTCAGTACATGGTATGTGTAAGAACCATGCATGCCGTCTGGAAACACAAAATTCAGTCATCGTATAATGGCTTCATGTCTATCTGAGACAATGCATTGGCCTTCCCTAACTCCACAAGCAATTCTCAAATTTATGAAAAATCATCTACAAGATAATTCATTTTCGCTGTCAACCACTGCAAAAGCAATCGGAACAATGTTTCTGTTTGTATCTTGTGTGCTTGCTATCAGTAGTGTCTCCCCGTTGATTGTATGAACGTTCCATCGATTACAATTATTGGAAAGCAATGGTTCCATGCTTGAATGGAAACTCCAATGGCAAAGAATAAATACTTGAAACGACCATTTGTTTCCAACTTAAGGGATGTGACAGAACCTGATGATGGATTAACATGAACATTATCATTAAAATTCCAAGTAGTATACATTATCCAAATCACTAGTAGTTTGTAACCATTCAGTTGGTTAATGGTATCCAAATCAGTTGAGTTGGGTAACCAAATCAGTTTAGTTGCGCAACCAAGTAATTATGAAAACCCTATAAAATATTTTTAATTGTTACCTGGATTTGTTTTCTTCAGCATGTGTAACCATGATGGGATCATTGAGTAGTCGTGTGGATTTTCTCTTACCTTTTCCAACGCTTTCTCCTTCGATCTCCATGCTTTTTGGTAAGAGATAGACACATTATATTCTGTCATCATGTCCTCCATAATATCGGTTGGTGTGTATATTTTTTTCAGATTTGTTAATTTGTGCGTTATACATTCACTGACCAACTCACTATTTGCCTGTCTGTGGTCTCCCAACAATACATTGACTGAACACGTGTGGATGTCATTGAATTCTCTCACCTTGAACATACTGGTTTTTCGAAAACTTGATGCTCTCATCTTCCATTTGCAATTTTCGTCATATACGCACACTAGCACAAAGTCTTTACGACCTGTTCGTTGAACTTTGCGTTGTCTGTTTTTCCTGATTAAATGCAGCCTCATAGTTTGTGATAGGATTTTTTTTGTCTTTGTAAGTTTGATGTAATTGTATTTCACGTTCATTCAGATCTGTTTTTACATCATCATGTCGTTCTTCTGTGTATGATCTGTCATGTTGTCTGTCTCGTTGTTGTTCAATAATTTCCATTGCAAGGTAATCGACATACTGCGTTCTAATTTGGCAATCGTGTGTTGGTAGTGGAACTAGTTCTGAATTCCCTTGTCTTGATCTGATTGGCATTACATTGTGAATCATAGTTTCTTCTACATTTGTCAAGTTATGCAAGATTGTTGTGCGTTCCCTTCGGTGTTCAGTTTCTATAATCACTGGGAATTTACCTTGCTCATCAGATTTTCTATTGACTTCAATAAAGAATCTTAAGGTTGCTTCATCTGATATACTGATTGGTGGAATATCGCTTCTAATCTGAAATTTTATTGACAATATTGTTGCGTTTGTGTCTAGCCGTAATGCACTGCATATCATGTTCTGCATTTCTCTGAACGTACAAGTTGATTGAACTAGTATGCCGGTAACTTCAAATTTGGTGTATTGGTTACTATCAGTCCATGTACTGTTGAAATAAAGTACAACTGAATCATATCTATTGCCTTACAACAAAATAAGTATTGGTAAAGTAACCAAATAAATGTTAGGTAGTAACCAAACTACATGATGTTAGTAACCACAACATAAAACACATTTGTACACTCATATTACAAATGGCAGTATATTGATATTTGTTACCAATTAAATTACAACAGTTGTATGCAGGTAACCAATATAGCCAATAAGTAACCACCATATTAAAACAAACCAATATAAAACACCGTAACATTATACAGTAATCATAACAACTTTATACACTAACCAAATACATTTTATACTATAACCAACACATATTTATTTAGTAACCACAAGATAAACACATTTTGCATATGCATTTTTATAGTAAAAAAAAACCCAGTATAATTTGTTTGTTACCAACTAACGGCAAGCTTTTGTAAGAATGTAACCAATGTAGCTAACAAGTAACCATTAATATAAAAAACATAAGTAGAAGTGTACATTAATATACTTCAGCAAACAATAATACAGTAATCAATTAATCGCTACAGTAATTAAGTTTGCATTAGTCAGTAACCAAGTCAGAATTCGTTAGTAACCAATTCAGCATTAGTCAGAGACCAATATAATGTTACACAGTAACCAATTCAGCATTAGTCAGTAACCAAGTCAACATTAGTCATTAAAAAAGACAACATTAGACAGTAAACAATGCAAAATAGTCAGTAACCAAGACAACATTAGACAGTAAACAATTTATATAACCTTAGTAACCATAATATAAAATATGTTTTCAATACATTTTGCAATCACAACATTCAGTATTCAAACTTTGTGACAATTTTAAGACAGAAAAACTTTAGAAAGGTAATTAATATAGTAATTCGTAGTAACCATAGGTAACTATATGCTTATAAATTTTAAACTGACATACCTCAGTATTTGTATCGAAGTTGATGTTGATTTTGTATTCAACAATCAATGCAGTAATTAAGTTTTTGGTTACTGAACTTGAAGGCGTTGTTGATTTTGTATGATATTTTCGATCTTATAGATGCGTC
>OX359267.1:7458955-7516455 GCA_947179155.2 Hedera helix | reverse complement strand
AAATATGTAACCTTCTACTCTTTTAAGTGTGTGTGGTTTAATGCTCATCATGACCTTCCTTGATCTGACACAATAAATAGCTAGCATATATATACTATCCGTGTCTTTTGGCGAATTTTTTTTGTTGAGATCCTAAATATTTTCCTCGACCTTATATATTATAACCGGAAATTTTTTATTGCAATCCTAATAGGCCAACAAACCAATTTTTTTTACCTGAATTTGCCTTGTTATATATTAGTATATATATAAAGGGGAATTAAAGGAGAAAATAGTATACTCAAAAATAGTATAGTAATACTTAAAAACTCCATGCAAGTACAATGCAAATATTTTTTCATCTAGCTAAAATTTGGTTTACATATTATCACCAATGCTTTTGACTATGCTCTTCAACTTAAGAGAATATTCATTAGGTTATTACATCAACTGAGCTTGATGTCTTTAACAGATTAATATTAAAGAAAGACATTATATAAATAATTCAAAATTTTGATAGTTATAATAATGCAAGCCATTACCATATTAAGGTATCATAACAAAATTCATGAAAAATATCATCACCCATTCACCCGCATGCCAGGGTATAAGTAAGTAGGAATATGTATGATTTTGCAGCAAACAAAAACCTGGTGGTAATTATAAGATTATAATCGGAAATGACTAGGGATATGTTGAAGGAATTCTTTAATAGTGAGTGTAGTAGATGGGTCAAGTTTGATAGTATCTTTTAGTTTTGAGTTACAATGTGTACGTAGATTTGGATTGTACATACTATCCTCATATAAGATTATTATCGGAAATGACTAGGGATATGTTGAAAGAATTCTTTAAGAGTGAGTGTAGTAGATGGGTCAAGTTTCATAGTATCTTTTAGTTTTGAGTTACAATGTGTACGTAGATTTGGATTATACATACTATCCTCATATAAACCATTTTTTTCTAAGGTAATAAAAATATTTCTCTTTTCTACATGGAAAAGAAGAAGAAGAAATAGAAGAAGATCTAAAGTGATTTACTCACCCTCCAAAAGTGGTGACCAAACTCAATGAAAGGACATGAACAACGATCTTCTGTTTCCACTGCCTCGACTTGGATTCTCACTATCTGTGAATACATATAGTTGCAAATAGAAATGAAAAATAAATAAATGAAATTAGTGTAACAACTACATTCTCTCCTCAGAACATTCATAATATAAAATTTGACATAACATGAAACTTTAAGAATTTATATTTTTGGTACTTTGTTTGCAAAAATGAAAAGGTTATTTAATGAGACAATTGTTATGACGTGTAAATCTCTTCACACCTCGGAGATTTTTTAGAAGATTCAACAACAATCTTACTCAATAAATTTTGATCAATTATGAAGAATTCTTTTGCGTTTATAAATAATAATTCAAAAGTTGAGCCTTGCACCATTAAAAACAATACATTCGGTATTTCAAGGTTTATGTGATCAGCGTATTTGTGTGACAACTGACAACCCGAACAATAATCTTCTCAAGTTTTGATAAAAAAAAAGCCCAGTTAGTCAAATAAAAGTTTATCTCTCAGCTTAATACAAAGTCTAAGGTGTTTTTCTAAAGGCCAAACTATTTCTGAAAAGTTAAACCCTTTTCTGTTGTCTGTTTTTTTTAACCTCTCAAACATTCTTTTTTTTAAACAAGTTTTCTTGTGAAAAATTGAGATGGTAAAAGTTACTAGCTTGTCGTATTTCTATAATTTTTGTAGTTAATATTATTTCACAAGTGTTAATTAGGAAATCGAATAAGAAATTCAAAATTTCTTAAATATTAGGAAATGAATGTTGCAATATTTGTGGACAAAGGAGCTACGAGAAAACTTTATTGAAATGTTTTGAAATATGTAGATTCTACATACTTGTTCAAATGAAAAGTTATCAACTATATTATTAAAATATATAAAAATCTTAAAACTAACATATGTAGAATTCAACACATTAAAGTAAAATGTAGAGATTCTTTTACCCAATTGGTAAGACTTTGCTTAAGTGTGGTTGAGGATCTTCCTCCATCCTCCCTACTTCTTGGGAATTCTGTAGAACAACATCTTGAACGTATTAGAAAACTGATCAACAATCATACATAAAGGAGAGATTGAGAGAGCATTTTAACTTTTGAAGCTTCTTTAATTTAATTTATTTTATTTTTGTTAACAAAAACTTTTGAATTTAGCTAGTAAGCTTAAATTTTAATTATTGAAATTGACTTGGGGCTTGCCGTCTATGTATTATCTTAGGAAAATATTAGAATAAGTTTTTAATTAAAAGAGGCATATGAAGATACATGTAGATCTGATGAGAGCTTTATCTGTCGAGACAGGAGGACCACTTGATTTACTAGAAAATCAGACAGACAAATTACTCGAATTAGTAAAAATTGACCAGATTTATGTTAATCTATTCCAATCTGGACAATTTTTTTAGTCCAACTATTTTCTCTCCCATCACATACAATCAGAACTAGTTTATACTAGAAAGTCGAAGAACTAAGACTTTTTATAAAAGTTTTCTTGTTACAAAAAGTGCAAATAAATAGAATACTCTGTATAAGAAATTCATAGGCAAACATATATTGACAAATTCATGTAGAATAATATAGAAGTTAGCCATATATATATATATATATATATATATATATATATATATATATATATATATATATGCGTGTGGAATCAGCGAAAGCTTCAACTTACCAAAGATATTGTTAGTTTCCATCTTGACATTTGTCATTGATTGCTAATCCAAAAAAGTGAAATATAAGAATTTTTTTTGGCATAAAACATATGAGGTAGGTAAATAGATCGATAGAGAGAAAAGAGATATAAACTTGAGAGATAGATAGATAGAAAGAGATTGAGAGAGACTGAGAAATCGATTGAGAGATAGATCAAGAGATCGATAGATCTAGAGAGAGAAAAAGATTGATAGATAGATCAAGAGATCGATAGAGAGACAAATTAAGAGATCAATAAAGAGTGAGAGATAGATCGAGAGAGAGACTAAGAGCTAGATCGATATAACGAGTGAAAGATCGATAAAGAATAAGAGATTGATAGATCGAGAGATCTACAAAGCGAGAGACTAAGATATGGATCTAGAGATCTATATAGAGAGCAAGAGATTAAGATATAGATCAATAGAGAAAGAAGGTTGCGGCTGTATTATACTTAAAATAATGAAAACCCTAATCTATCAAATGGTATTTATATGATTCAAACATTGAACTCACATAGGCCTATGACTTACACATCATCGTAATAAGTAGATAAGGGAGAGAAAAGGGGGGAAAGGGGAGAGAAAGATGTGAAGCGAAAGTAGAATAACTTTTTCTCTTTTAGTATAGAAGTTTAGTAAATAAAAGAAAAGAAACAGAAGGTTTTAAAAAAATTTACAAATAAATAACCCCACTTTCTCTACAAATCTTTTTGTTTTTTGTTTTATAAAAAAAATTAGCTTATGATCTCGAGCGAATTACGAGTTTTATTATAGAATTATTTTATTACTTATTATTTATTTTTTTGTATTATGTTGTCCTAATATACTACCTCTGTCTTTGAAATCATCAGTAAAGTACATTTTTACACATATTAAGAAAAGTAAAAGTAGAAGAAATAGAGTAAAAAAAATTCAAATTTATCTTTAGTGGCACCACAATATTATATAAAGTGATGAGTACTTTCGTTTTTTTTTATACTAATAGATCTCACTAATGACATACTTAACCGTCACTTTATGTACTTTATCTCATCATTTTATGCACAAAAATATTGTATATTTAGTCATCCTTTTGAAGACAGAGGTAGTATTAATTATAATAATAATAGATTAATATTGTTACGATGATTTATGTAAATTAAATTACTTTCTAAAATATATTATTTAATTAATAATGTATTACTAATTATTATTGAAAAATAAAATAAAATTAAAATTTTGACAATTATAATTCATCTATTCATATAATTTTATTAGTGTAGGCAAGAAAATTTCATACATTGCTAGGGTTAGAGTTCGTAGTAATGTTAGAGGCAAGAAATATGCGAAGAGTACGGAATTCCTATTAATAATAAATAATGGTGATAATGTAGCAATTGTTATTTAATTCCTATTAAATAATAATTAATGAGAGATAAAAATTTATAAATTAATTATTTATTATTTAAATATTATTAAATCATAAATAAGGATAATTAAGTAATTATTTATTATTTATTTAGCATTAAATAACGATTAATGGAAATTAAGTTATTAGATTAATAATTTATTATTTAATTTAAATAATAAATAAGGATGAATTGATTATTATTTAACCTTAAATAATAATTAAAATTAATTAAATAATTAATTATTATTTAAATAACATTAAATAATAATTAAAGAGGATTAAAATTAGTAAACTATTATTTAATTTCCTTAAAATTAAATAATAGGTAAGGTTAATTACTTAGTTAATTATTAGTTGATTAATATTAAATTAAAGTAGATTAAAATTAAATCAATACTTATTTATTATTTAATTATTATTAAATAATAAGTAAGTACAATTAGTTATTATTTATTGTAAATAATAACTAAAATTAATTAATTAATTTCTATTTAATCAAGATTAAATAGTAATTAAATAGAGATTGAGTTAATAAAATAATTTTAATTTAATTATGATTTAATTAAACAATTGTAATAAGTTGTTTAAGGGTTTAATAAGTGTCTAACACTTAAGAAAAATATTTTATAACTTATTAAATTATTAACCTAATATGATTGAGGGTCTATAAGGTTAATAATATTATTTTGACAAATTTAATTATGTGTTAGTACTTATGTGATAGATAAGTTCCTTAGTGAGCGTATAGTTGTGCAAATACGCCGTACTAATTATTAGACCAACTTTATTAATGTTAGGTCTTTCAAAGCTAGTTAGTTAATGTGAGGATCCAAATTTTCAGGATTTTCTTTAATAAAATTAAATAAGAATTTAATTTATAAAAGTTATCAAGGTTGTTAAATTAATTATTATTTTATGTGATTTAAGCTATGTGATGAGATTTGATTAGTAAATTAAATTTGTACGGAGACCATGATAAATTATGAGGAATTAAAATAATTGCAAAGTAAATAAATTGTTTAAAAACAATTTATGAGGAATAAAAGAAATTCCATGTAATGGTAAAGTAAATTGTACAATAAAATTATTGTGAAGGTGCAGGAATTATTATTTAAATAATATTATTAGATATGAAATGAATATATATGTATGCATGTTTAATTGTGATAATTATAAATTTCATTCATTATGAGAATTAAGGGATTAATAATTAAATTAATCCAATTTTTAATGAAAAGCGAATGAGGAAGTTAATAAAATAGTAATTATTGATTTTAAATTAATTAAGAATTATGGTGGAAATTTAGAAATTAATTGAGAAGAAATGTAATTATATAAATTATATAATAATAATTATATAGTTTACATAAGGAAATTAAAATGTTGTATGAAGGAAATAATAATTATATAAATTATATAAGAATAATTATATAATTTATATAAGAGAATTAAATTAATTAAGGATAGAAGAAAATTTTATAATTGTATTTTGTGTGAAATGAATAGGGATAAAGTAATTATATAAGTTATATAATATTAAATTATATAATTTATATAAGGAAATTTAATGTAAATAGTAAAGAAATGAATAATAAATAAGAAAAATGGATGTTTTAAGCTAGCTTAAAAATTATGTTTATGCATAATTAAATTATTATGACTTTTATGAAGGATAATATTTCGAAAATGTGAACATGTTAATGTAACATGTTGTCCAAGTAATTGAGTGAAAAATTATGAAAAATAATTTCCATATGTTATATGAATTATTTGATGATTTTTGGAGGTATAAATTAACTCATATAATTACATGCATGTCATTATGCGTGTACAAAATTTGTCATGTAAAGTACCCAAAAGAGGTATTAATATTAATAATAAATCATATTATGATTTTTAGTGAATTAAAATAAATATTTTATAGACATTATATAAAATATTTATTACACGTTATAATTATGTAATGTATTAGAAAATTAAATTGCATGCATGATTTTTTTTCTTAGAACTTTCGAGAGAGAGAATTAGTCGGTTGCTAAGTCGGTGGAGTGATTTTTAATTCAAGAATTTTTTTAAGCAACTTGGGTTATAATAAGGGAAAAAAGGAACAAGGAAAAAAAAAAGAAAGAAAAAGGGAATAAAAACATAAGCAAACATAACTATCTCTCTCTTCTCCACCAACCGAACACCACCACCCTTGCCGGCAACCACCATAGCTGCTAAGGGAACAAAAGAGGAAGTTGGTGCTTACAAGGAAGGATAAGTAAGCTTTGGAAGGTATAATACTATTTTCTTTGAATTATTTTAGTGATTATGTAATAAAATAATTTAGAGAAAAAAAAAGTAAATAATTAGAATTATTATTCTAAATAATTTTTGGGTAAAGATATGTTGATTATGTGATTTATAGAATAATTATGTTATGGAAATTGTGAAGAAAATTGGATTATTTTTGGCCTAACTTGATCTACTGTTCGCGTAAGGAAGTAAAAATTTTCTGGGCTTACCGCGCATGGCGCGGTGCAAAATTTTTTCCGGTAGAAGGCTTGAAACGACGTCGTTTTGGGGGGCTGCGCGGAAGAAAGGGTCGCGTAATGCGCGGACCTCGGTAAAGCACAGCCAAATGACGTCGTTTGGCTGGCGCAGGGGAAGAAGGCCGCGCGCAATGCGCGGCGGCCGACGAGGAAATTACCGTATTGCCCTCAGTCTTTTTCAGAAATGACCAGCGTGTCCCCAAGGCCGCGGAAATTACGGAAATGCCCCTGGACTTTCCGAAAAATTCCGGTTATGTCCCAAAGCCACGGAAATTACCAAAATGCCCCCAAGAACTTGTTTTGAATTAAATAAATGTTTAAAAATCATAGAAAATTATAGAAAAATACTAAAAATACAGAAATGTTGTTTGGGCATTAAATTTAATATTTTTGTAAAACTATTAAATATTGGAGATTAATATTTAAATATTTTAAATATTAATCTATTAAGTTTAAAGGTTGGAAAAGGGTTAAATAAAATTTTCGGACAACCAAATATGTTAAATTTTAACCGATGAGCCGGGTTGTCCGTAGTGAAGGCATTAAATATTAAGTTATGTTAAAGGGCGAGGTTAATATAATTAACCATATAAATTAATAATTGGCCCAGAGATGATATTAATTAAGTAAATTAATATCATAAAGAGATAAATAATTATTATTTGATTATTTTTTGATCATAGGTTGATCGAGTTAAGGGTTTGAGCTAACAATTTAAATAACTGGACGTCAGGCAAGTTCTTCAGTCCATTTTATGTTAAATGTTGAACTATTATGATATGCAATTCTTGTTTTAAATGCATACAAATTATGTGCTATGTGATACGTGTTTAATATGACCACAATGTGTTCTTTGTGCAATGATATGAGATATATTGCTATAGTTGAAGCACAAGCACATGATATATGACACACACCAAGCATGTTATGGTATGTGCTACGTGAAGCATGAACTGTTGAACTTGTTGAGCCATTGTGCTCATTACTTGCTTAATATACATTTTTGCAAGAAAGAAATAAATTTCAAAAACATCAGATGATGTAAAGATGGATTTTCCTAAAAGGTTGTGAATGTGATTATTAAATGTTTGTATTATGATTCAAGGTGGATAATTTGTCAAAGTTATATTGATATGCTGTATGTACAGATAAGTTGGATTTGAATATGACGAGTATAGTTTAAATTGTGAACTGTAATTGTTCAACATGAATATTATGATAGAGACTATTATATGTTTGACTATGAATTACGACATAAGAATATTGTATGGATATAAATGACATTAAATGTTGAATGTTGACCTTTATGATACGGGTTACAGAAAGAAAAGAATAAGTAAAGGTTGCGATCCAGGGACTAGAATCCAGATGTAAAAATTTTAAATATTCAAATATTTTAATACAATGATTGGATTGAGAAAAGGAAAAAGAAAAATTTATACCGGAAAATTGGTACTTGATGATTTTAAAATCATTTTAATGGATAAAAGAAGGTGATTAAAGATTTATTAACGGACTGAAATTTGGACATAAGGAAAATAATGTTTCATAAATATGAAAATTAAGGTAATAAAGTTGGTCGAATTTCGGGGTCGTTACAGTTAAAGCTAGACATTAATTGTAGCTGAGCAGACATGCAAGTTCCTTATCTATAAACTCATTTCATTGAGCAAATTATTTATTTAAGCTTGAACTGTTATTTCCAAGCATGCTTTGAGTGGTTTAATTACTTTATAATTATTCCACATCGATATTGTACAGTCATTGACTTGTACTTATTTATTGTTCTACTGTTTAAAGAACTGTTCAAAGTAGGTCTAAGTCATTGTTTGGCTAGACATTTATGTTAAAGATTTAAAAAGTTATCCAAATAATTGAAGATGCGGATTCTTAGACTATTATGAACACCCCTTTATTATAGGGGAGTACCCTGTATCTAATATCAAGTACAAAGTACAGAAATTAAATGTTATGCATACACATATTGTACTGAGGCTGATCCCCTCTGGTACATATTTTCGGTATTAACCATTGGGTCAACCTACTATTGACTCCAGTGGATATTTATAGTTCATAGTCTATTTGACTATCCTAATTTTAAAAGCAAATCATTATTTCTGCTTATGTTATTCATATTATTGAATTGTTCAGCTATTCCCTTTCATTCATGCTATATTGTTTCTTGTTGTTATTTAAACTTGTTGAGCAAACTAGTTGCTCACCCTTGCTATATCATGAAACCTTATTGCAGTGCAACCCGAAACTTCGGGAAAGAACAAGGGTAAAGGAAAGATGAAGTGATAGACTTCAGGATGCCACCTTGTAGTTAATTAAATTAATTGTTATGTAATATAAATCCTAAGTACTTTATTAAGGGTATTTGTGTACTTTTGTGTAAGGTTATAGTATCTTGGGACGAGTAACACCTTTTGAATGAACAACATATGTTTATTATTCCGCATTTAGTTATTATATGTTATTTAGAGGTGAATGTTTGTATTGGATCGTGATGACCGGATCCGAGTATTTGGAACCCGAATTTGGGGGCGTCACAGGTTGGTATCAGAGCTGTAGGTTAGAAACGTTAGGATTGCGAAACCTAGGTTATAACCTTAGTACTAAACTCTTATCGAGTGCGTTAAGAGATGAATCAGGGAGATTCATCATGTGGTGTATTTTTGGAGATGGATTGAGAAAATCCATCGAGCCGAGATGTACATGATAAAATATCATTTCATTTCATCAATGAATATATTTTATTGCAGTACTAACATGTGTTATTTGTGTGATTGTAGGATGACGGAGATAGGACAGTTGAGTACTGCAGTGGATGAGGTGATTTATACTGATATCCATATGGATACACAGCAGTTGGTAGGCTATGCACCCGTTGCACCTGTATCCCTGGTTGAGGAGCCAGAGTCAGATCCCGAGGAAGGAGATCGAGAGGACGCTGTCTGGGGCTGAGTGATGCAACCGTACAGCGATGAGGAGGCCGATACTGAGGATGAGGAGGATGAGGAGCCAGCTGAGTATGCTGATGGCATGGGCACTACCGCCAGTGACATCATTGATACTCTGACTACGGCTAATGATGAGCTAGAGGAGAGGGTTCAGCACCTAGAGGCGCAGAACCAGATACACCAGCAGACTGAGGAGCAGTATAGGGACATAGCTTACATGTTCTCTGGTGAGAACATGGAGCTAAAGGATTAGATGGCTGAATTGCACGCCAAAATTCAGCAGTTGGAGAGCGCTGCACCTGCATTGGGTCCTACTGTGCAGCAGTTTATGATTCAGAACAGTCAGTTGAGGCAGACGGTGGGAAGATTAGATGCTAGGGAGATGGCTAGTCAGACAGTTTTTCAAACCATCCGGGCTGAGCTTGATAGGGAGAGAGCTGCTAGGATCGACACCTTAGAGTATGCTCTTGGCACTTCGTTTGATTGACTGAGGCGTCGGGTTATGAGGCACCCTAGGGAGGCGGGTAACAGCAGACACTGGATTCATCACCGTACAATAGAGGAGTTGGCCCAGCAGGCTTTACGCAGGGCTATTCGTAGGACTATTCGCCGCAGCAGGCGGTGATTTATTGTTGTTATCTTATTTGCACCTATTAGTAGTGAGTCGCACCTTTTGTTTCTATTAGGGATGTTTTAGCTGTTGTAAGCCTTTATATTTTGATTTATGCATAGAATGTCAGTTAGACCCCAACTCTTGTTCTGTTAGTGGGGTTGATGGTGGTAAATCCTCACTTTTTGTTTGTTAGAGGATAGTCGTTGTTAGGCAACTTGTGCCTTGAGCGTTTATAGAAGTATGCCACTTGTTGAGTCTGTACTAAAACATTGGTATATGAATATAAATGCAGTTATTTCCTTGTCTAAATCAAATATGCTTGATATATAGTTTTAAATTTAAATGTTAATTTGGCTAACATAATGCGTAGAACTATAAGCATAAGTCTAAGATTTGCTCTTTAGCAGATCATGCCGAGAGGTAGACCACGCAATCAACGTATCCCAGAGTCAGATATTGAGGTTGGGGATCAACCCAATCCTATGAGGATGTTTGCAGAAATGCTGGCGGAAGCCATGCAAACTAGACGCCCACCAGTGGTAGTACAACCAGCACTGCAGCCAGCGCCGCACCTTGCAAATTTCAAGGACTTCAAACTAGTTGGACCACCGGAGTTTCAGGGAACTCTAAACCCGATCGAAGCACAGACTTGGATCGAGGAAATGGAGAAGGTGTTCGAGGTCGCTAGGGTGGCCGAAGAATAGAAGACTAGTTTCGCTACCTTCATGATGAAGGGGGAGGCGAACTACTGGTGGAAGGCCAACAAGGGTTGTGCGGGAGAAGGCGTCATTACCTGGGAACGCTTTAAAGAAATGTTTCTAGAAAATTACTTTCCAGAAAGCATGCAGTAAGAAATGGAGGTGAAATTCCTCGAGCTAAAACAGGGGAGTATGTCTGTGGCCGAGTATGCGGCCAAGTTTAATGAGTTGGCAAGGTTTGCAACTCATCAAGTTGATACGGAGGCTAAGAAGACTCGGAGGTTTGAGCTGGGACTGAAGCCGTGGGTGTACTGTTAAATCCCATCACACACTTAAAATCACATAAAATATATCAATCATAAATAATTTAAACAACCTTGAAATTTTTTTGTTAATTAATTTTTTATTTAATATTATTAAAGTAATCCCGAAAATGCGGGTCCTCACATGTTCTTTAGGATATGGAACCTCTTTGGAGCAGAACCCTAAATGGTTGGTCCCTAGGAGGGCTCTCTTAGGATTCCTCATGCAATCTTTTGTCAAGTCTCTCCGAATCTTGTTCCATCTGCTTACTTCCTTAATTATCTAGAAATCAGAGTCTTTCCTTTGGAGGTCACTTTACGTCATTTGTGAAAATAACTTGCTTTTGAGAGATCCTTTGGAACTTTAAGATTCTATAGCTAATCTTAAAAGCCAAACTTTGGGAACTCGAGTATGTGGCTTAAGACCTTGAAGTAATGATGGTATCGAAGATGGAGGCTCGAGATTATGTTATTACTAACTTGGAAGCTTTAGTTATGCCCCTTCTTGATACGTCATGGCCTTTTAGATCATGGCCATTTGTAATCTTTAGTTTCTTGTTTTAGAAACTCATGTTATATTTCGGTTATCAGAATAACATTTTTCATTCATTATGCACTGTTATGAGTCGTTCTTGATTTGAATCCTTATGAATCAATAGTTGGTCCTTGAATCATAAATCACTTAAATTAATATTTCAAAAACTTGCATAATATGACATGGATAAATATTAATCATTTGCAAAACAATCACTTTGTATAAAATAATTTGTCGGAACATAAGTGAAAGTTTGAAATATTTTATTAATAATCATCTTGCTTTTAACGACAAGCATAACGTTTCAAATAAAAATACGATATTTCAATTTCAGTTGTGCTTTTGACAGATAACCTATAATATTCGCCACTTTTATTAATAAAGTGTAACTTATCGGGTTCGAGGACTTAGTCAGGTTGGGGTGCCTCGATCACTTTTAGAGATAAAGTACGTGTAACTTATCAGGTTCAAGGACTTAATTAGGTTGGGGTGCCTCGATCACTTTTAGAGAAAAAGTGTAACTTTGTCAGGTTGAGGCCTTAGGGTTAAGTGCCTCGGTCATTTTTGAAGTTTGAAAGCGTAACTTTTCAAGTTGAGGGCTAATTATTCAGGTGCCTGAGTATTTTCAGGTTTAGGGTAGTTTACTCAGGTGCCTCATTTTTTAGGTCGAGGGTTGATTATTCATGTGCCTCATTATTTTTGGGTTGAGGACTGATTATTCAAGAGCCTCATTATTTTCGGGTCGAGGGCTGATTATTCAGGTGACTTATTACTTTTGAAGTTAAAAGTGTAACTTTGTTGGGTTGAGGGTTTGTAGTCGAATCAGGGTGCGTGGATCACTTTTAGAGAGAAAATGTAACTATCTGGTGCCTCATCATTTGAGTCGTTGAATTTCTTTGTAAGTGTATCTACGAGGACTTGAAATTGGGTGCCTCGTCACTTGGGTCGTCCAATTTCTTGGCAAGTGCATTCTAAGAGGGCTTGGAAACCATTTAGAGTGGACCATGCACCATCTTGGGTGGATTTCTAATTCATCAATTCTTGTGCCTCCTCCATTGGCCATCCAATTTCTTGGGAATGGATATTCCTGAGGACTTCAACCACCATTTTTGATGGACCACCATTTGGGTGGATTTTTAAAATTCTCATTTCTGCAGTTTAGAGATCCTTTAATGGTAGATCTAGTATATGGGTTGTCTGCCATCTATTCTTCTTTTGCTTATTTCTTCCTTTCTTGTCCTCGTTTTGTCTGATAGTTAATCTTGCATCAAGAAAGGAACTCCAACAGAATAAGTTTGAAGAGTTGAATCCTTAGGGGGTCTTTGAGCTCAAACATCCTTCTAGCCCTCTTGTGGAGTTTCTTCTTAATCACTTTCAATATTGAGTTTGTTAACCCCTTCGCTTGAAAAAGTATAACCCAATATCTGCCAATCCATTGTTTCTTCATGCACCTGGCCGTTAAAAGAGGGAACCCCGAAGGGAGCTCTAATAGGATTCTCTAGTGTACACTTGTGTCGTGTAAGGCTTGTTGACTAGGTAGTTGAGTATGACTTGGAATGGGCAATATTTGTACTTGTGAAAACACTGGGAGTTATCTACAATGATTGTTGATTAAGACCAAGTTGACTCTTTTCGGGGTTGTGACATGTTACCACTGTTCTAGGGCTCTATATTGATGATTGTAATTCGCCGGCCTTCTGTTGTCGGAGGTGCATTCTGATTGTCAATGTTACTGTTACCCACTCCTGGTCGCGCTGTTTATGAACTTCTTAGAAACATGGATTGACAAGTTGGGATTTGCATCAATTGTTGGTGGAAACTCCTCATTTCCTCTTGTTGTTCTGCATCTTTGACATCAATGATAGCATCATCCCCTACCTCACGGTCAGTGAAACTCGACCCATAATTCTAAAGTAGTCGCTTTGAAGAAAAATCCGGTAAGGTAAGGTCTTCTAACTTTCTTAGCAGCAATCATGTTCTGTTATGTCTTTCCTCTTGGCAGGGTTCAATTTTCTTCAGATCTTAGTCTATTGTGAAATGAAGGACTATTTATAGAGTTGCCTAGCGCATGGGTCATGTGCCAGACACGTACATGTCCTTAGGGAAAATTCAAGAAATACCCTTTGTAATAGGAAAATTCCTAGAATGCCCCTGGTTACCTTTGTAATGCCCAGATCGTCCAATTCTTCTAGCCACCAATCCAATCCTTCAACCGATTCCCAAAATGAGTTTTTCCCACAAGCGTTCTACCTTGGGACTCATGAGGGCCCCTCCCGAGTCTTGTTCGTTTATTTTTGACTTTTTCGTCTTAGTTCATTTAATTCTTTAGGTCAAATGTAAACCCTAATTTGTAGTTGGGTCCATATTTTTCCCCCTGCACATGAGTCGCACCTTTGGAGTGACAATCGTGCATAATTTTTTTGAGTCTTTGAATCCTACTTTATTTTTTTAAATAGTTCTCCGAGGTTCAATATTTGCAAGCTTCAAAGGGTGAGTTCTGTAAAGACCCCGAAATTTGACAAACCTTATTACCTTAAATTTCATATTTATAATACATTATCTTTCTAACATCCAAATTTCGGTCTGTTAATAAATCTTTAATTACCTTAACTAATCCATTCATTGACTTTACATCATCAATTACCAAATTTTTCGATATAATTTTTTTTAATCATTCTATTAAAATATTTTGGCATTTAAAAAATTAGCATCTCGATCCTAGTCCCTGGATCGCAACCTTTACTTTTTCTTTTCTCTCATGATAAGTACTCTTGAATAATCTAAATACATAACTAAACCTTATTTATCCGATCAGAGTTCGATATATATATATATATATATATATATATATATATATATATATATATATATAACTCATGAATCATTTTTACCTGTAAAATTTATGTTAGGCAAGAATGAGCACTAGGGCTCAGCAAGTTCAATAATGTGCACATAACACATAACATAACATGCTCTGTGTGTGTCATACATCATGTGTTGTGCTTCTACTAAAGCAATATAACTCACGTGCATCATATCTATTTCCAATTAACAATTACCTAAATAAAATATTGAACAACTTCACATAAAGTCATATATTTGCACCGAAGGCACATAGCAGTCATATCAACCATGAATCACATAACACATAATTTTATATGCGTTTGAACAAAAGTTAATATATACTAACAGATAAACAATTAATATCAAGTACTAAAAAACTTATCTCGGTGTCGAAATTAATAATTAACCAATTTATAATTTTTCTCATACAACCTATCGTAAATAAATTAAATAATAATTGATTAGCACTTTACTATATTAACTTAATTAATATAAAATACTTTCAGTTGTCCGGACTTTTATTTAACAATTTTCTAAATTTTTAAACTTACTAGATTAATATTTAATTTATTTAAATATTAGTTTCAAATATTTAATATTTATAGAAAATATTAAATTTTATGTCTAAATATCATTTTTATATTTTTAGTATATTTTTATAATTTTTAAACATTTATTTTAATTAAAAATAGCTTATGAGACAAAATCGGAATTTCTGAGAAAGGCAGGGGCACGCCGATCATTTGACAAGGTTAGGGACACGCTCGGCATTTTCTAAAAAGGTCAGGGGCACGCTGGTCATTAACCAGCAGTGCGCCCGCGCCTTGCGCGACCCCTTCTTCCGCCTACGCCGAATGGCGTCATTCGACCTACTGTTACCGAAGTCGTCGCGCATGGCGCAACTTCCCTCCTTCCGCTCCCAAAAATGCCGTCGTTTTTAACCGGCTCCGAAAAAAAATGATCGCCGCGCAAAGCGCGGGTGGCCTTAAATTTCTTCCTTCTTTCCTTCTAGTAACAGTAGCCAAGCAACACTATTTTACACCATTTTTGTTCATCACTTGCACAACATAAATACTCTAAACCTTATATAACCCATAAATACACATCCAAAAAATATATAGAACAATTATCCTAATTATTTACTATTTTTTCACAAAATTATTTCATCACTAAAAATACTAAAATAAATCAAATAAAAATACTTTATACCTTCCTTAAGCTTGAAAATCTTTATTTGAAACTTTTTCTACACTTTGATCGCACCCAAAACTTTTCTCTTCCTTGGTGGTGGTGCTCGGTGGCGGTGATGGTGGTGGAAGAAGAATAATGAAAAGATGAGATGGCTTATGTTTTTGTTTGTTTTTTATTTTTATTTTTTTATATGTGCATGCCTCCCTTATTTCTTTATTTCTTTTTCTTTTAATAACAAGAAGAAATTAACCACTTTGGAAACAAAAGAAAAGTCCTCCGACTTACCCATCCAGATTAGCACCATTCAAGCGTAATTAAATATTTTAATACATTATGTAGTTATTACGTGTAATAATTAATTTACCTAATGTCCTTAAAATATTTGTTTTAATTCACTAAAATTCATAAAGTGATTTATAAATAACATTTATACATTTTTAAGGTACTTTACTTGATAAATTTTGTACACGCATAATGACATGCATGTAATTATATGAGGTATTTTATACTTTCAAAATTAATAAAATAGCACATTCAACTTATAAAAATTAATTTTCATACTTTTTCACTTCGTTATATGGACAACATGTTTAATTAACATGTTTACGTTTCTCAAATATTATTTCCCATAAAAATTATAACAATTCCATCATACAATAAACATAATTTAATAAATTAAAACATTCATTCTCCTCATTTATTTTTCATTTCATTACTATTTGACACACTTTATATATAAACCATATAATAAAATATTGCACCATTTGTGCAATTATATATTCTTTCTTAATTAATGTACTCTTCTTATATAAATTATATAATCATTTTTATATAATTTCCTTACTATTTACTTTAACTTTCTTATATAAATTATATAATTTATATAATTACATTCTCCTTTTTAAATAATTTCCAAACTTTCTCCATAATTATCGATTAATTATATAATCAATAATTATACCTTTATTAACTCTCTTATAAATTTGTAATTCACACACACACACACACACACACACACACACACACACACACACACACACACACATATATATATATATATATATCATGTATTAAAATTAATTAATTAATACATTTAAATTTCTAAAACATTACCCCTCATAAAAATGTAAATAATTCCATTTTTCACAAAGAACAATTTATATAATTTTTCTTCCATCCTCATTTAATTTAATCCTCTTATATAAATTATATAATTATTCTTATATAATTATTATTTCATTAATATTTTACTTAAATTTCATAATTTATTATTATATAATTTATATAATTACTTTCTCCTCTTAAAATTTCTAAACTTTCATCATAATTATTGATTAATTATATAATCAATAATTTCAATTTCACTAATTCCCTCTTTAGCTTTTCATTAAAATTTGGATTAATTTAATTATTAATCCCTTTATCTCCATAATCAATATAAAATTATCAATATAACAATTGTACACACACACACACACATATACATAACTAATTCATATACATCACATTACCACGTAACACAATTTAAATACCAATTTATGCACCTCCACAACTATTTTAAATATTAACAATTTAATTGTACAATTACATGAAATTTCTCTTATTCTTCATAAATTGTTTTTAAATAATTTATTTACTTTTCAATTATGTTAATTCAACACAATTTATTACCATCTCTGTACAGATTTAATTTACCAATTAAATCTCATCACACACTTAAAATCACATAAAATATATCAATCATAAATAATTTAAACAACCTAGAAATTTTTTTGTTAATTAATTTCTTATTTAATATTATTAATGTAATCCCGAAAATTCGGCTCTTCACATTCTTCCCCCCTTAACAGGATTCCGTCCCCGGAATCACAATTACCTCAATAACCTTACGTATTTCATTTATAGCATTTTGTTGTACTTTTATCTTGATAAATAACAACTAGACTCGATAATAACCATAACTGACCTCTTTAATAGCTGTAAATCACATCTTTAATGGATAATACCATAATGATTGTAACAGTTAGAGTATTCAACTCTTAACTCAATTTACAATTTCTTTGTAATATTACATTTTACTATTCTTTAAAAAAAATTATTAATAAAACTTTAACTCATTTCTTGATGTACTTATCCATATAGTTTCTCATTTTCTGAAAAATTTCTTTTCTTTAATCGTACTTACCCTTACTCAATAAACTTATTTCATATTCTCTATTGCACATTATTTATATAAACGTTACTCTGCATGTTCAACCTTCTTTTCTTAATTCATTTTCATAAATTTTCTTCACATTCCATTTCTCTTTATAATATATTCAACATATCTTTCTTTCCTTCCTGTCTCATGGTCACTGCACATTGCAGTTTTTCTAATTCATCTCATTTCACAATTTCTTTGTTCCACAAATTCTACTTTTATTATCGCTCACATCTAGAAAATGGTACCTCATCCTACCATCCAACCTTCATAAGAGTTGAGGAATTTAAAAATTTTATTTAAAAAAAAAAAACTTTCATAATATGCTGAATGAACACGTATCCCGGTTTAACAGTACTTCGTTCCCAGAGTACCTCATACTGTAAACCACTGACAGAGAATTTATCTGTCATTAAAGTGATGGATATTTCATCCATACGTTGGCACGCCAGGTGATCAGTCTGCAATGCCTGTGTTTCGATATGCCAGGTGACCATTCGATCAACCTGCAATACCTGTAATCTCTCTATGTCCCCTTTTTATAGGGTTGTTCATCTCAGAATTAAAATTCATACAAGAGTAATTTGATTGGGCATAACTTTCAAAGAATATGAATTCAATAAATACATTTCAAAATTTGTCTAGCTGAATCAAATAGCTTAGACTTATATTTCTTCAACGCTTGTCTAGCCAGATCAATTAACATAGATTTTCTTTTAACAATCTATAACCTGCAGAAATTTTAAAACATCCATCATGCCAAAACTTTTCAAAACGTCTAGCCGGGTCAAATGGCATTGACTTGTAGCTTTTACATACTTTTATAAAACCAAAATCATTTATGACTTCATGTTACCGTATTATCTTGACAATACGTTGATAATTTCATCGTTAATAATTCCTACACCACATACTTTATGGTGCCGAATCATCTTATGACGTCATAGTACCGCACCGTCTCAATAACACGTTGAGCATTCCGTCATTCATCACATCTACACCGGGCTAAAAGGTGCATTGATGATTCTTTTGAAATACATTTTGATGTTCAAAATATTTTTGTCTAGCCGAAACAAGTAGCATAGACACTTTTTAAATCGCTTAAAACATTGAAAATCATTTTAGTTTTTATCATACTGCGACATGCAACGATGCGTGAATTCACACACCCTTGTTATCGTGCATGCATGATAATAAAATTCAGTTACATTTTTTAAAAATACATTAGTGCGAAGTTAGCTTGAGGCCAAAAATTTCGAAGTCTAGCAAAGCTAGAAGGGTGAAAATACCCTAAATTCCAAAACCGCCCCCTTCTGCTTTTCACCTAATTACTGTATTTATTGCTAGGACTATTATTATTTATCATACTAAAATTTCTTCCTACTCCAACTTTTCTATACCCCCATGCATATAGTTCATCAAACTTACCACACATTATGAGTCTAGGAATTTACCACAAGAATATGAGTTTAGAAGCTTGTCCTAACAACATGTAGTCTGAGAACACATCAAAGATTGTCCATATGCTGAGGGGCTCAAAACATACCACACGATTATGAGTCATGGACTTACCATATGCATGAGTTTTAAGAACTCGTGCCTAAACATAATATTATCTATCTATCAAATATACACATGAGAGAAGAATCACCTCCTCAACATATGTATACTGATGGCGCGACTTTAACATTTCAATGATTATCACTATGGCAGCTAAGTGAACATAAGTCCCCTGCCCATACAAAGGCTTGTGCAACTCAGTCACCACGTGAGTTCTCAATTGAAATTTCGTACCCAAGTTTTCTGTCTCCTGAACATAACATTTTTGTAATTCATGTCTCATCATTCTCTTAGTTCATCTCGTACTATTTCATAGTACCATTTTTCCTTATAACATCAAGCTATACCTTTTGGATCATTAACAGATCTATCTGCTATTTCAGAGTCTCATTGGATCACATCGTGATCTTACTTTACAATCTATTCATTATTCGATTTCCTTATCTCGTGATCGTATCGTAGTACGATCCTCTTACTGTTCCTGATCATGTTATTATGATATCTTTCTATGCTTTTTAGATTAACTTGTCATCTTTATTGCTTGAATCAGATGTCCCTTGATTTTCTTTGAGATTCATCTTTGAATCATTTCAAATATTCTTTCAGATATATTCTTAATTGAACTTATGAATTTTCTCAATTCGTTACCTTTATTCAAATCTTTCTTAACATCTCTATTTTTTCCTTAAAATCTTATATCTTTCATATTTTCTTAACCTTAGCTAATATCTGAGAACTATATCTCTCAACGTATGGCTCTTTACTCTAATTCCCCCTATGTTTATCAAACTTATCACGTATTTAGCTCAGGAACTTACCACAATCATATGGCTTGAGGAGCTTGTCCTAGTCAGACCATAGTTACCCATTCGCTTAGGGGCTCCACCATACAATCATGAGTCACGAGCTTACTATACGCTCGAGTTTTCAGAATACACAACTAACCTTACTCTTTCTTACTAAGGTTATAGCCTAAGATATCATTTACCCATAGTTTATAACCTTCAGCTCTGATACCATCTATAAGGACTCCGAAATTCGACAAACCTTATTCCCTTAAATTTCATATTTATAATACATTATCTTTCCTAACATCCAAATTTCGGTCCGTTAATAAATCTGTAATTACCTTAACTTATCTATTCATTGACTTTACATCATCAATTACCAATTTTTTTGGTATAATTTTTTTTAATCATTGTATTAAAATATTTTGGCATTTAAAAACTTAACATCTCGATCCTAGTCCCTAGATCGCAACCTTTACTTTTTCTTTTCTTTCATGATAAGTACTCTTGAATAATCCAAATACATAACAAAACCTTATTTATCCGATCAGAATTCTAAATTTTTAAACTTACTAGATTAATATTTAAGATATTTAAATATTAGTCTCAAATATTTAATATTTTTAGAAAATATTAAATTTTATGTCTAAATATCATTTTTATATTTTTAGTATATTTTTATAATTTCTTAAACAATTTTTAAACATTTATTTTAATTAAAAATAGCTTTTGGGACAAAATTAGAATTTCTGAGAAAGGCAAGGCACGCCGATCATTTGACAAGGCTAGGGACACGCTCAACATTTCCTGAAAAGGTCAGGGGCACATTGGTCATTAACCAACAGTGCACCCGCGCCTTACGCGGCCCCCTCTTCCGCCTACGCCGAAGGACGTCGTTCGGCATTGTGAGGATCCAAATTTCAGGATTCCCTTAATAATATTAAATAAGAATTAATTGATAAAAATATCAAGGTTGTTTAAAATGTTGAAGGGATTTAATTAGTAAATTAAATTTGTACAAAGATGGTGATGAATTATGGGAATTTAAAATAATTGAAAAGTAAATAAATTGTGTAAATACAATTTATGAAGAATAAAAGGAATTTCAGGTAAGTGTACAATAAATTGTACAATTTAATTATTGTGGAAGTACATAAATTATGATTTTAAAAGAGGTTATGTGATAATGTAAATGCATGAATTAAATATGTATATATTTATATATATACATTTGTATATAAATATGTATGTTATGTTTAATTAATAATTATAAATGTTATTAATGGAAATTAAAGGGATTAATAATTAAATTAATCCAAATTTAAATAAAAAGTGAATGAGAGAGTTGGTAAAAGTTGAAATTATTGAATTTTATATTTTATCAAGAATTTTGGGAAGAAATTTAGAAATTAATTGAGAAGGAAAGGTAATTATATAAATTATATAATAATAATTATATAATTTATATAAGGAAATTAAAATAAGGTATGAAGAAAATAATAATTATATAAATTATATAAGAATAATTATGTAATTTATATAAGGTGATTAAATAGAATAATTATGGAAGAATTTAAGAAAGGAGAATGTAAATATATAAATTATATAATTATATAATTTATATATAAAGAAATTAATATGAATATTAAAGAAATTGAATAATAAATTAGAAAAATGAATGTTTTAAATTATTAAAAATTATATTTATGTATAATGAAATTATTATGACTTTTATGAAGGATAATATTTCGGAAACGTGAACATGTTAATGTAACATGTTGTCCAAGTAACGGAGTGAAAAACTATGAAAAATAATTTTTATATGTTTTATGTATTATTTTATGATTTTTAGAGGTGTAAATTACCTCATATAATTACATGCATGGCGTTATGCGTGTACAAAATTTGTCAAGAAAGGTACCCAAAAAGGGTCTAAATATTATTGATAAATCATATTATGATTTTTAGTGAATTAAAATAAATATTTTATATACATTATATAAAATATTTATTACACGCTATAATTACGTAATGTATTAGAAAAACTTTATTACGCACGAAGTTGGAATTTTCGAGAAGAAGTAAAGGCGGTGGAAGTGATTTTTCTTTTAAAGGTGGTTAACTTGTTTTGGCTTATAAAAGGAAAAGAAACAAATAAGAAAAGGAAGCAAAAAAAAAACAAAGCTAAAACAAAGAAAAAAAAATAATAATAAAACACTCTTCTTTTTCCTTCTTCTTCTTCCACCGTGAACCATCACCACCACCTTGCCACCGGAAAATCTCATAGCCGCCAAGAAAGAGGAAAGATTGGATGCCATTAAGGAAGAATACTAAGCTTTGGAGAAGGTATAAAAATTCTTTTATATGTTTTATTTTGTATTATGGTGTTAAATAAATTTTGTGGAAAAATTGTAAATAATTAGAATAATTATTCTAAATAATTTATAGATGTATGTCTATGAATTTTATCATGTTTAGAGTAGTTTTGTGGTAGAAAAATAGATCAAAAATGGTAGTATTTTACTTAAGTTGATTTACTGTTCGCGGAAGAAAAAAAAAAAAAAAAAAATCTGGAAAGGCCGCGCATTGCGCGCATGGTTTTCTGAAACATGGGCTGAAACGGCGTCGTTTTAGGGCGACGAAAGGGGAAGGCCGCGCCATGCGCGGAAGCCAGCCCTCGCCAGGCCAAACGACGTCGTTTGGCGGCGAGAGGAGAGGGGCCGACGTACGCGATGGAAATTACGAACGTACCCCTATACTTTTCGGTTAATACCGAACGCGTCCCCTTGGCCTCCGAAATTACGGAAATGCCCCTGAACTTTCCGGGAAATTCCGGTCATGTCCCCAAGGCCGCGGAAATTACGAAAATGCCCCGGATCTTTTCTGTTAATGCCGGATGGGTCCCTAAGGGCGCGGAAATTACCATAATGCCCCCAGAAATGATTTTTAATTGAAATAAATGTTTAAAAATTGTTTAAAAATTCTAGAAAATTATAGAAAAATACTAAAAATATAAAAATGATGTTTGGGCATTAAATTTAATATTTTTGTAAAAATATTAAATATTGAGGATTAATATTTAAATATTTTAAATATTAATATATTGAGTTTAAAGTTTAGAAAATGATTAAAATAAATTTTGGACAACCAGATATGTTAAATTTTATCCGATGAGCCGGGTTGTCCGTATTAGAGATAATGGATATTAAGTTAATCGAATATTTTAAGGAACGAGGTTAATATAATTAACCATATAAATTAATAATTGACCTAGAGATGATATTAAATAAGTAAATTAATATCATAAAGAGATAAATAATTATTATTTAATTATTTTATGATCATAGGTTGATCGAGTTAAGAGTTTGAGCTATCAATTTAAATAACTGGACGCCAGGCAAGTTCTTCAGTCCCTTTTTTTTATGTTAAATATGATATATAATTCTTGTTTTAAATGCATACAAATTATGTGTTACGTGATACGTGATTAATATGTGTATTTTGTGCAACGATATGAATATATATGAGATATATTGCTATAGTAGAAGCACCAGCACATGATGTATGACACACACCAAGCATGATAAGGTATGTGCTACGTGAAGCATAACTGTTGAACTTGCTGAGCCGTTGTGCTCATTACTTGCTTAATATATATTTTGCAGGAAATAAATAAATTTCAAATGTGTCAGATGATATAAAGATGGATAATCACAGAAGGTTGTGAATGTTATTGTTATGTTTCAATAACATAATTTAATGTGAATACAGTTATTAAGTGTATATTGATAATTTGTATGTACATATATGTTGAACTCAGACAGGATATGTAAAGTCAAATTTTGAACTTTGATTATACTAGATAGAGGTTGTGATAGAGATTACTAAATGACTTAATTATGGATTATGAAATCAAGAATAAATTGATATGGATATGAACAATATTAAGTTTTGAATATCAAGTTTTATGATACTGGTTACAGAAAGAAAAGAATAAGTAAAGGTTGCGATCCAGGGACTAGGATCCAAATGTAAGGATTTTACATAATCAAATATTTTAATGCAATGATTAAGAAAAAGAAAAATTTATACCAAAATTTTGGTAATTGTTGATTTTAAATATCAGATAATGGATCAAATAAGGTGGTTAAAGATATATTAACGAACCGAAATTTGGACGTAAGAAAGATAATGTTTCATAAACATGAAAATTAAGATAACAAAGTGAGTCGAATTTCGGGGTCGTTACAGGCATACTGTTACCGAAGTCGCCGCGCATGGCGCAACTTCCCTCCTTCCGCTCCCAAAAATGCCGTCGTTTTTAACCCGACTCCAAAAAAAAATGGCCGATGCGCAATGCGTGGGCAGCCTTAAATTTCTTCCTTCTTTCCTTCCAGTAACAGTAGCCAAGCGACACTATTTTACACCATTTTTGTTCATCATTTCCACAACATAAATACTCTAAACCTTATATAACCCTTAAATACACATCCAAAAATTATATAGAACAATTATCCTAATTATTTACTAATTTTTCACAAAATTATTTCATCACTAAAAATACTAAAATAAATCAAATAAAAATACTTTATACATTCCTTATGCTTGAAAATCTTTCTTTAAAGCTTTTTCTACACTTTAATAGCACCCAAAACTTTTCTCTTCCTTGGTGGTGGTGCTCGGTGGCGGTGATGGTGGTGGAAAAAGAATAATGAAAAGATGAGATGGCTTGTGTTTTTGTTTGTTTTTGTTGTTTTTTTTTTTTTTTTTTATATGTGCATGCCTCCCTTCTTTCTTTATTTCTTTTTCTTTTAATAACAAGAAGAAATTAACCACTTTAGAAACAAAAGAAAAGTCCATCGGCTTACCCATCCGGATTAGCACCATTCAAGCGTAATTAAATATTTTAATACATTACGTAGTTATTATGTGTAATAATTAATTTACATAATGTCCTTAAAATATTTATTTTAATTCACTAAAATTCATAAAGTGATTTATAAATAACAGTTATACATTTTTAAGGTACTTTACTTGATAAATTTTGTATAAGCATAATGACATGCATGTAATTATATGAGGTATTTTATACTTCCAAAATTAATAAAATAACACATACAACTTATAAAAATTAATTTTCATACTTTTTCACTTCGTTATATGGACAACATGTTTAATTAATGTGTTTACGTTTCTCAAATATTATTTTCCATAAAAATTATAACAATTCCATCATACAATAAACATAATTTAATAAATTAAAACATTCATTATCTTCATTTATTTTCTATTTCTTTACTATTTGACACACTTTATATATAAACTATATAATAAAATATTGCACCATTTGTACAATTATATATCCTTTCTTAATTAATGTACTCTTCTTATATAAATGATATAATCATTTTTATATAATTTATATAATTATAATTTCCTTACTATTTACTTTTAACTTTCTTATATAAATTATATAATTTATTATATAATTTATATAATTACATTCTCCTTTTTAAATAATTTTCAAAATTTCTCCATAATTATCGATTAATTATATAATCAATAATTATACCTTTATTAACTCTCTCATAAATTCGTAATTCATATATATATATATATATATATATATATATATATATATATATATATATATATATATATATATTTATATCATGTATTAAAATTAATTAAGTAATACATTTAAATTTCTAAAACATTACCCCTTATAAAAATGTAAATAATTCTATTTTTCACAAAGAACAATTTATATAATTTTTCTTCCATCCTCATTTAATTTAATCCTCTTATATAAATTATATAATTATTCTTATATAATTATTATTTCATTAATATTTTACTTAAATTTCATAATTTATTATTATACAATTTATATAATTACTTTCTCCTCTTAAAATTTCTAAACTTTCATCATAATTATTGATTAATTATATAATCAATAATTTCAATTTCACTAATTTCCTCTTTATCTTTTCATTAAAATTTGGATTAATTTAATTATTAATACCTTTATCTCCATAATCAACAGAAAAATTATCAATATAACAATTGAACATGCACATATATATTTACATATCTAATTCATATACCTCACATTACCACATAACCCATTGAAATAACAATTTATGCACCTCCACAACTATTTTAAATATTAACAATTTAATTGTACAATTACATAAAATTTCTCTTATTCTTCATAAATTATTTTAAAACAATTAATTTACTTTTCAATTATGTTAATTCAACACAATTTATTACTATCTCTGTATAGATTTAATTTACCAATTAAATCCCATCACACACTTAAAATCACGTAAAATATATCAAATATAAATAATTTAAACAACCTTGAAATTTTTTTGTTAATTAATTTTTTATTTAATATTATTAAAGTAATCCCGAAAATTCGGGTCCTCCCAAGTTCTTTAGAAGATGGAACCTTTTTGGAGCTGAACCCCAAAGGGTTGGTCCCCAGGAGGGCTCTTTTAGGATTCCTCATGCAATCTTTTGTCAAGTCTCTCTGAATCTTGTTCCATCTGCTTACTTCCTTAATTATCTAGAAATCGGAGTCTTTCCTTTGGAGGTCACTTTACGTCATTTGTGAAAATAACTTGCTTTTGAGAGATCCTGTGGAACTTTAAGATTCTATAGCTAATGTTAAAAGCCAAACTTTGGGAACTCGAGTCTATGGCTTAAGACCTTGAAGTAATGATGGTATCGAAGATGGACGCTCGAGATTCTGTTATTACCAACTTGGAAGCTTTAGTTATGGCCCTTCTTGATATGTCATGGCCTTTTAGATCATGGCCCATTGTAATCTTTAGTTTCTTGTTTTAGAAACTCACGTTATATTTCGGTTATCAGAATAACATTTTTCATTCATTATGCACTGTTATGAGTCGTTCTTGATTTGAATCCTTATGAATCAATATTTCGTCCTTGAATCATAAATCACTTAAATTAATATTTCAAAAACTTGCATCATATGACATGGATAAATATTAATCATTTGCAAAACAATCACTTTATATAAAATAATTTGTCGGAACATAAGTGAAAGTTTGAAATATTTTATTAATAATCATCTTGCTTTTAACGACAAGCATAACGTTTCAAATAAAAATATGATATTTCAATTTCAGTCGTGCTTTTGACGGATAACCTATAATACTCGCCACTTTTATTAATAAAGTGTAACTTGTTGGGTTCGAGGACTTAGTCAGGTTGGGGTGCCTCGATCACTTTTAGAGATAAAGTACGTGTAACTTATCAGGTTCGAGGATTTAATTAGGTTGGGGTGCCTCGATCACTTTTAGAAAGTGTAACTTTGTCAGGTTGAGGCCTTAGGGTCAAGTGCCTCGGTCACTTTTGAAGTTTGAAAGCGTAACTTTTCGGGTCGAGGGCTAATTATTCAGGTGCCTGAGTATTTTCAGGTTTAGGGTAGTTTACTTAGGTGCCTCATTTTTTAGGTCGAGGGTTGATTATTTAGGTGCCTCATTATTTTTGGGTCGAGGGCTGATTATTCAAGAGCCTCGTTATTTTCGGGTCTAGGGCTGATTATTCAGGTGACTTGTTACTTTTGAAGTTAAAAGTGTAACTTTGTTGGGTCGAGGGTTTGTAGTCGAATCAGGGTGCGTCGATCACTTTTAGAGAGAAAGTGTAACTATCTGGTGCCTCGTCATTTGAGTCGTTCAATTTCTTTGTAAGTGTATCTACGAGGACTTGAAATTGGGTGCCTCGTCACTTGGGTCGTCCAATTTCTTGGCAAGTGTATTCTAAGAGGGCTTGGACACCATTTAGAGTGGACCATGCACCATCTTGGGTGGATTTCTAATTCATCAATTCTTGTGCCTCATCCATTGGCCATCCAATTTCTTGGCAAGGGATATTCCTAAGGACTTCAACCACCATTTTCAATGGACCACCATTTGGGTGGATTTTTAAAATTCTCATTTCTGCAGTTTAGAGATCTTTTGATGCTAGAGCTAGTATTTGGGTTGTCCGCCATCTATTCTTCTTTTGCTTATTTCTTCCTTTCTTGTCCTCGTTTTGTCCGATAGTTAATCTTGCATCAAGAAAGGAACTCCAACAGAATAAGTTTGAAGAGCTGAATCCTTAGGGGGTCTTTTAGCTCAAACATCCTTCAAGCCCTCTTGTGGAGTTTCTTCTTGGACACTTTCAATATTGAGTTTGTTAACCCCTTCGCTTGAATCATCTTCCCAAGGGGAGACCATTCATTAAACTCGTTTACCAACTCTAGAGGATGCTCTGTGGACAATATTTCTCTGTAAGTTTTATCCGGTAACCTTGATTTGGAAAGTAAGAATTATTGAGTCCATTATGCCCCTAGTTTTCTTTACTTTGAGAAATCAAAAGTAAAGATAACTTCTTAAAATATTCTTGAATTATATCATCCATAAAGGTGCATTCCTCCTCCTCAGGGTATTCTTGGCACGAACGATATTGTTGTTGCAGTGCATCTGCTTTTTTCTTCATTTTGGGCCAATAATACCCTTTGCATTATCACCTTCAGTATAATCCAATATCTGTCAATCCATTGTTTCTTCATGCACCTGGCCGTTAAGAGAGGGCCAAAGGGAGCTCTCATAGGATTCTCTGGTGTACACTTGTGTCGTGTAAAGCTTGTTGACTTGGTCGTTGAGAATTACTTGGAATGGGCGAAATCTATACTTGTGAAAACATTGGGAGTTGTCTACAATGATTGTTGATTAAGACCAACTTGACTCTTTTCGGGGTTGTGACATGTCAACACTGTTGTAGGGCTCTATATTGATGATTGTAATTCGCCGGCCTTCTGTTGTTGGAGGTGCATTCTGATTGTTAATGTTACTATTACCCACTCATGTTCGCGCTGTTTATGAACTTCTTAGAAACATGGATTGACAAGTTGGGATTTGCATCAATTGCTGGTGGAAACTCCTCATTTCCTCTTATTGTTCTGCATCTCTGAAATCAATGATAGCATCATCCCCTACCTCACGGTCAGTGAAACTCGACCCATAATTCTAAAGTAGTCGTTTTGAAGAGAAATTCGATAAGGTAAGACCTTTTAACTTTCTTAGCAGTAATCATGTTCTGTTATGTCTTTCCTCTTGGCATGGTTCAATTTTCTTCAGATCTTAGTCTCATCATGTTAATTGAGTTGCTCTAACTTGAGGACCTTATCCGTGTGGTGATGTAGTGTGCCACTTAGTGATTCTCAACTATATTTAGTGAGTTCTCAATACATTTGTGTCATCTAGCTTGATTCTAAGTGAAGTTGACAAACTCGTGCGTAGTACTGGAAACAGATAAAATGCATACAGAATTGTCAATGTATTGTTAAACATTATGAAAAATTTAAAACCAAATTATGGGGATATATCCATGTCATACATGAAGTTTAATTTGTTAATCATATTTTTCTTTCTTTCGATACTTATGTTGTAGTATAAATATCATTGTTCTCATATTTATTTCGAGTTGTACCCAAATAATAAAAATGATTATTACATTATAAAATGATCTTTCTTTCTTTTTTTTTTTTTTTAATACAACCATATCAATATATAATATATTAATATTACATAAGGTATAACTTTGCAGTAATGAGAGTTCGGCCAAGGAGGGTTCGCTCTTTAAGAGGGTTCGGGCTTGAGAGGATTCAGGCTAAGCATGCTATAGTGGGTTCGACCAAGGCGGCTTCGGCATTTGTAGAAGACACCACCATTTCTGCCGCCATAGATTGATTGACCCGCGTATAACTACCATGTACGAATGGGCACATCGCACCACAAGCTTTCCAATATCAAATTTCCCTCACAGTGGGATACGAACCCTCTTACTGCCCGGTGGATAGCACCGTCTGTCGTGGGTAGATGAAGGTAAGATGGTCTTCTTTCACGAGAAACATCTACAAGGATTTCCATCTTCACATCATTCTCATCTTGATTGCCTTTACTATAAAGGATCACCTGAACTAGAGGTACACGACCATCACTAGTAATGTTGTTCATGTCATCAGCTTGAGCATCATCTCCTCCACTCTCCACAAGTTTCTTGAAATGTTCGTACTTTAACTTGACTTTTTCTTGTTCAACTTGAAATTCACTGCCCCGAATATCTTGTTCATTCACCACCCCAAATATATTTTTCTAGGTTATTTTAGATCATAGGGCTTAGGTTTAATTTTTTTTTCTAATTTAAGTTTTTTTTTTCTAAATTGACTTCTGATTTTTAATATGTGTTAAGGTTAACTATTCGAACCAAAATACAAAATCCTACATATAGATAATTCACATATCACATTTAGGAGAAGGAGGAATCGAGGAAGGGAGTCTTACTAACAATAATGAATTCCTATTCATAACCAGCTCTTTGGAGACAGTCCCACAGTCTCCTCTCTGCGTGCATCCCATTAGATGCATCTAGTTTATTGCTTTAAAAAGTTCCATTGTAGATGTGCCATTTTCTTTTTATTCTTTCTTCGGGAAAGGTAATGAAATTAGTTGTTCTTCTTGTTCCAGTTCAAGCTCAATTCAAGATTTACTATTCACATAACACAAATTAGGTTAAAGATTTTTAACCTCTTAGTTGTATACGATCGTAGTTTTGAGTTATATTTTATTCTTTAAGATAGTTCAATGTATGCTTGAGCAATTGTTCTTAGGTTTTGAATTGACAACCTTAATTAGATGTTGTTAGACCACTTTTTAAAATGTTTGCGATATTACATTCAACCCAACTTACAAGAATTTCATCCTCGAATTAACTTTACAATTAACTTTAGTCATTTAATATCATATTTATAAGATCTATAAATATTCAGGATATTACATTTTCTCCTCCTTATAAGAATTTTGTCCTCGAAATTATTTTCAACTTACTCATATGAATTTTCTTAATTCATCTTTCTTACATTAAATTCTTAATACTTAGATTAGATCTGAACATGTTTAATCTAAATTTTTCCTTATACTAGGTTTTAATCCCTTAATCAAACTCGACAATCAGTCTCATTCTTTCTTTATTTAGGATTCTTCTAACTTATACAGTGGTCAATCAAGACCTTGACCTTTTTCAAAGACTATGGGTCCAATATGACCCACAATTGTTTAACCATCACCAGGACTAAAAAACACCCTACAGTGTAACAATCAATTCAAACTAGAAAGACTCTTGATAATACTTCAGGTGATTAGCTTGTTGTACCATATTATCATTTTAAAGACGTGGTATGTTGCATCTACTGGAATCATATGTCCGTTTACTTTATCATAACCAAGGTGTCTAGCCGAAATAATTGACATTGACTCATATTTAAACTATTCAAACTTTTGAAAAGTAATCTTATGAATGTATACAACACCTTGCAAAGTGCGTTGATAACTCATCATGTATCATCTCCACACTAGGTTCCATGGTACGTTGATAAAAAATCTTTTTTATTTTTCACATTAAAGCTGTCTATCCAACACAATTAACATAAACCTATGAATAATATTCCTGAAATCAATTTTATGACTCTGTCACATTCACACCAAGTTCACTAGTGCGTTTATGATAAATTCATTTTGTCTTTTCAAAATAGCTCTGTCTAGCTTAAAAATTTAGCATAGACATAGCTCAAAATTTTTCCAGTTCAATAATTGAACAATTCTTTTCAAAGGCATACAAGTGCGAATGTATGTATGGAGATCTAGCATAGCTAGAAGATTTTGGAATACCTTTAATTCTCTATCCTTTCCATTATTCTTTAACCCTAACACAAGTTTTGCAAATATGTAGTAATATAGTAAACTGGTTGGTTGCACAAGAACAAATATATTAGTTCCCCTTCTTATCAATACGAGATTTAAATGTTTCAGTGCATATTGGTTCATCAATATCCCATAGAATAAACAAATCGTAGCCGCATCTCATAGTCGGTTCGACTGACATATTATAGCCCCCGCCCATACAAGGGTTCGTTCACTTAGTAAGTAACATACAAATATCTTTTAAAACTATATTTTTGATGTAACAACTAATAACTAATCAATATACATATGAGTGAAGAATTAACTTCGCATAATATATACAAAGAATTAGTTTCACACAAGATTTCGATTTACTTATCAATATAGCAAACTGAGTATTTCCTCCACCCAAGAATTAATGAATTAGTTCCTCATCTTACCAAACATTATCCTCAAATGATCTCATATCAGTGTGTAAATCGCTTTGAAAACACTGACCATGAATTATTCATACCAACAGTATAGTTAGATCGGTTCTTTGAAATATATTAAACTTTTTCCCATACAAGAGGGTCGTTTTACTAATATGAGTTTTCAATTGCAATCCAACCTTACTTTGACTTAAACTATCTCTAATCACTTTTATTCAAATTTTCATCGTTTACAACACATTATAAGCTTAATTCTTACAATCTCCAAATATTTATACAAATATAATTACACATAATACCAAACAAACCATTTCATTTTGATGAAACAGTTTCACACAAAATAAATAGGATTTATTTTATCTTATTACTTGCTTAAGAACTCTTTATGAGTCCATTTATTTTCAGATTTTTTCGTAAAGAGTTTATCTTTATTCATTATATTTCTTTCACATAATATTTTTTTTATGTATTAAGATTTAATAAGATTTATGCATATCTTTTATTTATCTATGGACTATTCACAAGTCCATTTCTTTTAAATCCATGAGATTATACTCCAAAGTACTTGTTACCTCGAAACTATAACCTACGACTTTGGTACCAACTGTAACGCCCCCAATATCCCCGCACTCGCTACGGCAGACCTTGTGCATTAAACTCCATACAATCTTCAACACTTAACCAATGATCCCATAATCATATTGGTTGAAAAATTCTATTTTATACTATAAATTAAAATTTTCTTTTACTTAGTCTCTGGATCTTAACTTGATCTTGATCTCATTATTTATATAAGTATCAACTTGTAATTCATCTGTATAAATGGATAACACCATATATAACGGTCCAATTTTAACCTTAAGATTTAGATATTCTATAACTTTACATATTCCAAGATTCACGACATTAAATAATTAGGACGGTTCTTGGGAACAGAGAATCTCACGATGAATGTTTGTATCTTCATTCATGATAAATGTTTGCATCTTTATCCGTGACAAATGTTTGTATCTTTGTCCGGTGCAAAATTCCCTTTCTGTGCAGAACATACCCAACTAGTTAGAACCCTCACTCAAAATACATTTGGTTATAGTGATATCTCTTCATATCAATAATCTTACTTATCTGACATTCAGAATAGTAATAACAAGTTTGTACTTGGGTCCGAGGAACTTAATGATGAATTTGATCAGTTAACATCGATTAGTCCTATCTCGGTTGCTTACAGTACTCACAAGTCATTTATCAATCCTTATCCAGATAAATAGATCATTATCAATAATGTTAAGTTTTAACAATTCTAAGTTAAATCAAAATAAAGATATAACAACATTCTGATGATAATAATTTATATCATTCATTTAATATTCGGTTACATGGTTTTCTTGTTCGTATTACAACAATCATTATGACTTTTTAAAAATACAAGTAATAAAGCATGAAAACATAATCTAAGCTTTATATTTATGTTCATGATCTTCTTAACGTTCATCTTTAAATCTGTAAATAAGGCTTTATTTGCAAGAATGAGCACGACGACTCAAAAAGTCTAACAGATAGCACATATGCAATTTATGCTTTTGTTGGGTATTTTCTATATATATATATATGCGAGCAAGTATACACGGTCAACAAGTAATATACTAGTAAGTAGAGTATCGTTCCCATAGAGAATTAAATAATAACAATTACCAAACACTAATTTAATATCAAATTAATTTTAATTAAAAACATGCAATTAATTTATAAAATAAAATCTAATTAAAATTAACAACTAAATTAAACTAATGAAAAAGAATAAATTAGGTTTTAAATATTTAAGATTACAATTTTCCCCAATGCTTCATTTAAATCTCTTCAATTCCTTTTTAATTAGTTCATTATATAGAATTGTTAACCGATAATTCTTTATAATATTTATACATATCTTCCAATGACATATAAACAAATCCTTCTAAATCTGACTCTAAGGCAACATAACTAGAGAGGAACACTCTAATTAATTAAATCACTATATTCTTATGTGAAATGTATTAATTAGAATATTAACCTCAGATTTTCTTTATGTCTGCAAAAGATACATAGGTATATTCTTATCCTATATACTAATCATATAAACCCTTTCCGATTTTATGAACATATGCTATCATATTCAGATCTAAATCTAAACTCCATCTTCCAATTTTGTATAAACTAATCCCAATTAATTACTATAGTTAATTTATTACATGAATGTCCAAAATATGATAAACAATTCATATATAATCATACATAATCAAAAAGGAAGATAATTAATATAGACATTGGGATCCATTGCAATCTTAATGTAAAACTAGCCCATAACTAAATAATAAATTATCCACAAATAGTTCAACATCTCAGAATTACAAAAATTAAAAGTAAAAGAAAAGAAATCAAATCTGTGTTGATATTCGTCTGCCACTCGGATCACAATCTCCAATTTTCAAGCTTCGCCTTCAATTATTGAATCATTCACATTGAATATTAACTCCTAAAACTACTCTAATATATTATATTCTGTTGAAAATAAAAATTACATAATATATTTATAGGAGTACATTAATAATTCTAAGCTAATGTGAAAAAAAAATCCAATTCAGAATTAAAAAGTATCAAAATCCGTGAATAATTCCGTTCTGTGCATTAATGCTCCAGCCAAATAAGGCCTTCGCTCAGTTGATCGGTCAGACTTGCTACTGCGCGCATAACGCCCGTCCTGCTCATTGTCGCCCAAATGAAACGGCGTCGTACGCTGAAGGTTCTCCTTCCAACCGCCCGCGTATGGCGCGACTGTGCTTCTTACTCTCATAACCAAAACGCTGTCGTTCCAATTTCGGTCCCCTGCTGCTCCTTTTGCACATGGCGCTAGACTTCCTCATGCTCTATAATTACCAGATTGCCACAGGCCTAATGCAAAAATTACAACTATGCCATCTAACGCTGGTTATTTACAGTTATGCCATTCCTTTCGTTTTTCCTACAAATAAAATAATAAAAATAATATAAAAATACCAAATATAATAAAAACACCTAAAACTAACTAAATTCCCTAAACTCAATTAAAATACTTAAAAACTAACAAATAATTAAGCGCAAAAATATTAAATAAATAAACATAAAATTTAATTATCAGCTTTCATATAAACTTTAACATGTCTTCACTGAACATAATTCACCATTTAATATCACATATAACTCACATTCTAACATTTCATAACATAAAAATAACAAAATCATAAACCTACTTATGTACGATTTATGACTTTTACTCAAGAACATGAAGAACGAATCGAAGAACACAAAGAACTAAGTTTCATCGTTCTTGGTTTAGCTTGCTAAAACATGGTGCATCAAGCATTGCAACTTCCTTGATAGTAACTTATTAGAACTCTCTCTCAATATAACTTTGGAGTGTTTTTGCTCTTGAAACTAATGAATCTAAAGGAGGGAGAGCACCCTATTTATAGAAAACCAAGGGTCGGGGTAGTTTAGTATTTAAGTTAAAAGTCAAGGGCATTTTAGTCTTTTTGCACATTATTTAATTGATAAAAATAAAAAATATCTAGATATTTTCAAGCTAAAAATAGTTCACTTAGTTTCGAGAAGCTTCCCGAGTAGTTTTGTCATTATTTCTTCTAATTTTGGTATATCGGATAAATCGCGTGCAATTAATTTAAAATATTTTGCATCAGTAATATCAATTTTAATTAATTATACATATTTTATTCATAAAATACATCATATAGTATTAATATGATGTCTCGTGTAAGCCTCGTAGTTTATACCTTATTTTAATCTCGGATACACTTTCGTATATTTATCGTAAAACGTGTTTTATGTATTTCTTTCTGTATTTGTTCCATTTTAAAATTTCATAACTCCATAGTCATTTTTTCGTAAATATTTTTATTTGTGAAAATATCTCCATTGTCTGTAAAAATGCTATTTATAATTATGAATTTTTAAAATTCAAAAGACAGTGTTTGAATGAATAGTATTTTATGCATTTTTAGAAAAACGTTTATTGACTAAATAGCATTTATACTTTATAGAAATGCTATTTTGTGAAATACAATATGTAAAAACGTCGAAACGAACAGTCAAAAAGATGACATATATTTTCTCGTAAATTGTGTCATTTTTGTCTTTTTTTTCGAAATTTTTTATTTGTTCTCTGACATCTAAATCTCATATTAAGACTATATTGTGAAATGTAAGAATTCCTATAGATGAAAGGAACAATCAAACGAATGAAAAGCATTTCTTCGTTAATAGTAATTTTACACGTTTTTTGAAATAAAATATTTTATTCACTGTTACGTGTTTTCAAAGCGTGGGAATGATGAATTTTGAAACGGAATGTTAATTTGACGTACCCATTCTCTTCGAGAGCCTAGGTTATTTTAGATACTAGGGTTTACGGTTTAAGGTTTAACTTTTTTTCCAATTTAGGTTTTTTTTCCTAAATTGACTTCTAGTTTTTAAGAAGTGTTAAGGTTAACAACTTGAACCAAAACCCAAAATCCTATACATAGATAATTCACATATCACATTTAAAAAGATCAATTCAAGTTTTACTATTCACATAACACAAATTAGGTTAAATATTTTTAACCTCTTAGTTGTATACGATCGTAGTTTCGAGTTGTATTTTATTCTTTAAAATAGTTCAATGTATGCTTAAGCAATCGTTCTTAGGTTTTGAATTGACAACCTTAATTAGATCTTGTTAGATCTCTTTTTGAAATGTTTGGGATATTACAGAAGTGAATGTGAAAACCACAGAAATCTCCATGTCCATACCTTTTAATTTAAAAGCAGTGTCATTCATCATCATAATGTACTCGCGCATTCCACTAACCCCATCATACCTGTTAGTGAACATTTTCAAAATAAAGTTACTTGCATGAGTTTTAGAACATCCCTTAAATTATTTCTCGATTGATGCTAAGTACTCTTTGGCATTCTCAGAGTCAGAAATGATCCTCAAATGGCTATCGTGATAGAGTTTTTCATAATCATAAGGGACATGCGATTGGATTGCTCCCACTTTTCATAAACAACTTTTTGCTCATTTGAGCTTTTAGCTGTAAGTGGAGTAAGAGGATCCACTCGTAATGCATAGTCCAAATCCATAGTTCTGAGAATAATTTTCACTTGCTCTTTTCAAGTGGTAAAATTAGTCTCATTCAAGGCTACAATTTCAGAAAAATTTCTAGAAATAGTAGTATGAGTCAATGCTGAAACACGATCAAGCTCATAAGTATGCTTATAAAAAATTAAAATAAATCCACAATGTACAACAAGAATTATTAATTCATCATAATAAAAATCAACTGTAGGCAAGCATTTAGTTACATAAAATCTATTTACAATACCCAAAAATAAAATTTAATGAGATGTTGGTGCATAATTATCAATTTTTCATTGCTCCAATTAATAATATGCTAATAACATCCCCATAAAATAATGGGCAATACATTTATCCATGCATCACCGTTGGGCAGAAACGAAATAAACATGTTACTTATGCAATAAAATTATATTTAATAAATTTGAATTCTAATTTTTTTCATTGGGTAAAATTAAAATCTTCATCTATTAAATGTAACATTATGTGACTTTCTTAATCTTTAATTGTTTCAGTTAATAATCATCTGTTAGGCTGATTATTAATTTTAACAATAAAAGAGTCACACATACATATAAATTATTATGATCAAACTCAATTTTCTTTAAAGAACATATTAATAAAGTTTCAAAATTAATATTATTTATAATTTACACACACAACTTAATAGCCCCAATAATATATCACATCATGTTCTAAAATATGAATTAAGATGTACAATTATGAACATGAATTAATTATAAAATATTCATAATAATTCTAAATTGAATACATGAAGTCATGATATAAAATAATATTATATGAACATAATTAGAAATATATCCACAACCATTACCAAATTGCCCAAGTCCTATTAAGCATAATAGGGGCCATATGGCACTGACCATGAATTAGTTCAAGTAAATCATAAGTTCATTTATATAGATTTATATATATACTAAAATTGCCTCTCTTAATCTTGTGATGGATGTAAGTCCAATAATTTCATAAATAGTAGAGGCCACATAAGGAAATAAAATATTCTAACATTCTCTCACTTGGCCGAAATATTATTTATATACAAAACATAACGCTTGCAATCATTAATTTGGCCAAGCATTAATTTTTACATCCTGTTCAAATAAAAGCATCAATACGAATTAATACATTTTTTGTGTCACTATTAACACAAGAACCCTATTAGTTACATAATTAATACTTTTATTAGAACAAGGATTAACATTAAGCATAACAGTTATGAATAGAGTTTACATAAGTGGTAATAAATTAAACTCATTCATATGGTCCAAACATAATTGTTTGCTTATAAGTTTTCGAGTGTTCACAATAAAGAGAATAGCAAACCATAAATGTAATGTGAAGTTGAAAACAACGAGCTTAAAAAGTTGTCTTACATCAAAGTAACTCACTAATTAATACTACCAGTTAAACCTATGCTGGCAACATACTCTAAAAAGAGCTTGAGTGGTAAGCCTTTTGTAAGTGAATCCGTTAACATATCATGTATACTTATATACTTAATGACAACGTTTTGATCTTCATCTCTTTCCCTGACAAATAAGTACTTAGTATCAAGGTACATTCCAGCACCACTCAAACTAGTGTTGTTGGAAAACTAATAGCAGAATCATTATCATAAAATATCTACAATGACCTTAAAATGAAATCTACAACCTCAAGTCTTGAAATAAGATTCCTCAATAATACGGTGTGACAACTAGCATGATAACAAGCTATATATTATGCCATCATCCTGGAAATGGCAGTTAACTTCTGCTTATGACTTCTCCACGAAATAGGGCCGCTTGAAAATATAAAGATGTACCCTGATGTAGATTTCTTTTCGTCTTTATACTTAGCAAAATCAGAATCATAATAACCAACAAATTCAAGGTTATCTGTTTTCTTGAATGTAAGTATAAAATCCTTAGTACCTTGTAAGTAGCTTAAAACCTTTTTGGCTGCTTTCTAGTGATCTAAACCTGGATTTGACTGGTAATGTCCAAACATATCAGTTATACATGTTATATCAGGATGTGTACAAACTTGAGCATGCATAAGACTCCCAAACACAAAAGCATAGGGAATAAGATTCATTTGATCACGTTCCAACTGATTCTTAGGATATTGATATGAACCAAATTTGTCATCCTTAACAACGTGGGTGTCAGTAGAGGAGCAATTTTGCATATTGTATTTGTTAAGAACTTTGTCAATATAAGCTCTATAGGACAATCCTAATATCCCGCCAGACCTATCTCGATGAATTTCAATACCATGACATAAAAGGCTTCACTGAGATCCTTCATGTTAAATTTTTTAGAAAGGAAATGTTTTATCTCATACAACATGTCTAAGTTATTACTTGCAAGTAGTATATCATCAACATACAAGAAAAGAAAAATAAATTTACTCCCACTAACATTCAAATATATGCATTGATCAACTATATTTTTCTTAAAATCAAAGTTACTCATCACTTTATGACACTTAAGAAACCATTGTCGATAAAAAAAAAAAATACAATATTCTTCCAACGTGGTTTTATTATAAAATTTAACTACAATCTCGTCAAGGTTGTTATACATTCCTCGATCCTGGGTCTTTACCAAAATTCTAGAGTAACTTGTAGTTAAATGAAAATGTTAATTTTAAACAAGATTGAGCACGATGGCTTAGCAAGTTCAGCAATTAAAATATAACACAGACTTCGCATTTCAAACATACTTCACAATTTATACATGCTTTGTAAATATACATGCATCACACTTCCCATACTTTCCATTTAGCACAGTCATTAAATTTTTCATACTTTGAAATTCTCAAGTATCACGTTACACAGTTCCCATAGAACAGTTAAACTCATCATATCAATAATTCATATTGCAATATCACATAAAAGCACATCAACACAAGTTTGCATGTAATAACATTTCACACATAGAAGCAAGTTTTGGAAAACTTGCTTATACCGATATTTTACGGATATGCTAAACTTTCACATCCTTCGCATAACCTACACGGTATGTGAGATCAACCATACAATATTTCAAAGCTTGATTCGATTAATAAATCTTTATTTTAATACTCTAACTTTATTCTTATTGCCATATATATTCCATAAGGTTAAACTACCCATTAGTCCTTTATGTCCTCAACACATTGGTTTAATTCAACTTTCTTAATCTTCTTATACATAGCTTTATATATCCAACATTTAAAAATGTGTACGAACCATAATTGGAACCCTACATTATAGTTTCTCATCCTTTTCATCTTAATCTTTTAAAACTTTCATCAGTTATATTATACATGGGTCCCACAAAAATGTCATTTTCAAGATAAATTTTTTTTTCAAAAATGACAGGGTGGCGCGCCCCGCACCATAAAACAAAGGAACCTGGCATGCCCCATGTCAGGTATGCAAAATCCCCTATCAAACCTGGCACGCACCGCACTAGGAATAACAAAGGGATGGTGCGACGCGCCATCCTACCATAACTTTAACCTTCAAAAATACCAACTTTCATCCTTATTGCCTTAAGCACACATGCTCCTAGACTTACGAAATCATCTATTAACACTCTTAAAGAGTAAAAATACATACCAAAGCTTAGGGGTTTCAAACTTTACCAACCAAAAAGATTTAATCTATTATTAAAACATTAATAACCAAATATAATGGTTTATCCTTTCAAGCTTTCCAAACATGACTTACTTCTTTTACAAAGATCATTATGAATATGATTCAAGGCACAATTTCTTCCTTAAACTTAGGTTAATTTTAGGATTCACCAACCCCCAACCTCTGTCTTTTAGGCTTTGGAAAACATTTCATTCTTTTTAAGTTTTATTATCAAAATATCATATACAAGGTATTAAGTCATATCTATATATTCATACACATATTTCTTGGGTCTTTGAAACATCACACATAATACTTGATATATGGTTTTGGAAGCTCTATAACCAACACACCACACACCTTTTGGACTTTACAAAATACTTTATCTTAATTAAGTCTTACACTTACAAAACATGATATACAATGTTTGGATCATTATATGCTCAATCATTGATATCTTACAACTCATGGTTCTCAAATAAATGTTATATAGATGTTGAGTTGCAAGTTATAGAAAATATATTTTCTTTAGTGTTTCCAACACAAGTCATTCAATTGCATTTTACTTAGTTTTTTTTTCATGGATTAAACTCTTTAAACTTATTATACATATAGGTCACGTTCTCTCCATTAGCCTAGACAATATGGATATCAAAGTTTACAAAACATTTCTTCTTAGGCATTTTAAGATTTCAAGTTCGATCTAACTTAAATCCTCTTCGATTTTTCTTGCATCAAAAATAACATTTCATTAAAAACCATCAATCTCAACTCCTTATCTCATCATGATCCAACAAGAACTCAACTCCCACAACAACCAATGTAAAGATTAAAACATAGAGTTATTTAGGAGTTTTAATATTAGGAATACCTTTTCAACCTTTTAAAGCATGACTAGATGCTTGGCTTTGCTAAAAGATTGGTTGACACACCGTTTTTCTTCTTCTTACACCACCGGAGCTATTTTTCTTTGCTCCCTTTACACTAGCTCTCAACTTGCTAGCTTTGAAATGAAATATGAAATGAACAAGGTAAGTTTAGCATTCTTGGATTGAGTATGTATCATTTCTCTCTACAATTAACTTTTGGGTGGTTAAGTTATAATCCATGACCACACCTATAGCTAGCCTCTAACTAGCCCTTAATCTAGTATTGCTTAACCCCTACACATGGCCCCTACAAGGCTCAAAGGAGTCTCATCTCAGCCCTCTTATTGGGGCTGCCGATTTGGCTCCCCAATGCTCCCCCAAATATTGATTTTTTTTCTCATTTATTTCTAATTGCATACCACCTCATATACATATATATGTTCCATTATATATGTATTCTTCCAACTCCCATCATATGACACATTAACCCAAATATAATTTTGTTCTTCCCTTTCCCCATGCTAGTCACCTTGTGTATATATATATATATATCCACCTTACCCAATACAACTCATTAGCGATATGTACAATGTCACCTCCCACTACCACATTGTGCTGTCGAAAAGCTCCACAATTTGCCTCACAAAGTTTTAAATTTTCTTTTTCTTTACATAGCATACACATACCTACATACATACCTACCCCAGCTAGCATGCACCATGTTTTTGTTTCATCACAATAATGGGCTTATATAAATACCAGCCTTAACTTAATTAAATCATTCCTTTGGGCTTGCCCTAAAAGTTTGTTTGGGCTCTTAATTCACTCTAACCATCAAGTTTCCAAGTTTAACTACTTGGGTCACCTTAACTTCTACAATTTGGACTTAAACTTGGGTTTGACACCATATGGATTCACAATTACCCCAAACTTAACAGTTATTAATTTACATTGAGCTTACCTTAAACATCATTAGTTTGACATGATCTAACAAAGTGTCTCACCAGAAATCTCTATCATTTGGACTCACCTTTAGTTATTATTGGTTCTCTAAGACTTTATCATAGTTGGGACCTTTCAACAAAACCCCTTAAAAAGTTCTAAATTTTCTGCGGGGACGCGTGCCCTGCACCATAGATACATTGTGAATGGCGCATCCCGCACTAGTCCGGTAGAACTTAAAAACCAACTCGACAAGCCCCGTGCCTCATATATACCGGATATGGCGCAGCCTGTGCCATTCTACCAGAATTTTAAAACCTTCACTTCCCTTTTTCCAATCTTTTATTCATCTTTCATAACTCAACCATTGCTACACCAAGTTAGCTCTACTTCATAACATGGCTATTAAGTTGATCACGTACTTAATCCAAATTCTTTAACATAGCCCTTCAAGACCAACACTCAAGTTAGTTAATTAGTAACTTAAGCTTTTATTACTTTAACCATGTATCTCCTCATGCCTTTCTTTTTCATTAGTTAACCCCAATTTATCAAATTAATTAGTTTGTTTGACTATTATCTTTCATTCCGCCACATTCATATATATATATATAGATATATATGAAACGCCATCACTTGCATTATACCCTTATTTAGATATAATATAAACTCTTAGGTCATAGAGTACCTCAACTTGTACCAATTAAATGAATTATAGTCTCTGAACCTCATATCATATAATTTACCACATTAAATTTCTTGCAAGTTGATTATGTTAAGATGGTAAATCATCTCTACACATTGGTCTTCCTCAAGACTTGGGTATAAACTTTAACCCCTAAAAATAATCATAACTCTTTAATTCATTATATCATAGCATTTCTTCCTAGTCTAACATTTCAATCATTTATGATCCTATTTATCTGTCTCATAAATATCATTGATATCACATTAACTCATCATACATAATTTAACAGTTATAAATAATGTGAATTATGTACATGGTCATGAGGACCATGAGATATATTTATAAAAGTTAACAGTCAAAACAACTATGAAATATTTCATGCCGAAGCATAAAAATTCCCCTATAATATTGGGCTGTTCATCCTCAATTTTAAGATTCCACCCCAAAGCAATTTGTGTTGGACATAACGATTAAATCTTACCTTGGAGTAAGTCGAAACAAATTGATTTCTTTTTAATTCGATTAGTTTTAGAATATTCATCGAGTACAAAGTTCAACAAATTTTTGAACAATGAAAATATATTCACAAACTGAAATATTACTTGAATCACAAGATTTCACATTAAACATTGATATGGACGAATTTCACCATTTATGAAAACTAGTGCGAAATAAAAGAGATTGATCCAAGATAGGAATCTTGCACAAAATTTAGAAATTTGCAACAATATTAATTTAGGAAATTGTTCAGGATAAATAACTTGCATAAAATAGGAAAATTGAATGAGAGTTAGGAACTTGCAATAATAGAATGAGTTTAGGAAACTGTAATATGCCAAACATTTCAAATAATATCTGACAAGATCTAATTAAATATTCTCAATTCAAAACCTAGAGAACAATTGCTCGAAGAAACATTGAGTTATCTTAAAGAATATACATGACTCAAAAATACGATCGTATACGATTATAGGTTAAAACTTTTAACCTAAACTTTGTGCTACGTGATTAGTAAAGCTTGAATTGAGTTTTTAAATGTGTTATGTGATTACTCTATGTGTAGGATTTTGTGTTTTGGTTCACATAGTTAACCTTAACTCTTAATAAAATCAAGAAGTCAATTTAAAGCAAAAACCTAAATTGAAAAAAGAGTTAATACCTAAACCCTAAATTGACATTCAGTTTCAAGATTCATCACTCCCTCGGTTTGAAAACATGAAATAGTCAATAAAAGTTTTTTCTCAAAAAACGTGAAAAATACTATTCACGAGGAAACGTTTTTCTTTCGTTTGACTGTTTCTTTAATCTGTAGGACTTCTCACTTTTCACAACTTAGTATTAATATGAGGTTTAGATGTCAGGAAACCAATAAAATTTTTTGGAGAAAAAAACCAAAAAAACACGAGTTGCGAGAAAATATTTTTCGTCTTTCTGATTGTTCTTTTCGACGTTTTGACATATTGTATTTCACGAAATGGAGTTTATATGAAGTATAAATGCTATTTAGCCAATAAAAGTTTTTTTAGAAAAATGCGTAAAACACTATTCATTCGGACACTGGTTTCTAAATTTTAGAAATTCATAGTTTTGAATAGTAGTTTTATGGACAACGGAGATATTTTCACAAATAAAAATATTTACAAAAAAATGACTGTGGGGTTATGAAATTTTAAAATGGAACAAATACGGAAAGAAATACGTAAAACATGCTTTGCGAGAAATATACGAAAGTGTATTCGAGATTAAAACAAGTTGTAAACTACAAGGATTACACGAGACATCATATTAGTACTATATGATGTATTTTTTGGAAAAAAAAATAAGTATAACTAATTAAAACTGATATTACTAATGCGAAATATTTCAAATTAATCGCACGCGATTTATCCAATTTACTGAAATTTTAACCAGACGGAAGAAATAATGACAAAATAGCTCGGGAAGCTTCTAGAAACTAAGTGAGCTATTTTTGGCTTGAAAATATCTAGATATTATTTTATTTTTATTAATTAAATAATGTGTAAAAAGACTAAAATGCCCTTGGCTTTTAAACTAAAGACCAAACTACCCCGACTATTGGTTTCCTATAAATAGAGATGCCATTCCTTCACAAATTCACATCATTTTCACCAAGCTAAAGAGAAAATATAGATATAGTTCTTGTGAGACAAGAATCAGGTGCAAAGAAATAGTTAAAGCTAGCACTTCGAAAGGAAAATCGTTAGTTGTTATTATATTCGTTTAATTTTTGTTTAAAAGCTCAAGAACGCAAGTCGTACCGTGTACGATTGTCGTTCTCCATGTTCTTTACGTGTTATTGAGATTTTCTTCTTTTTATAGTAGTTATAATGTTCAATTTCATTTCATAATTTAAAGCTCAAGAACGTACGTCGTAACCATGTACGATTGTCGTTCTCCGTGTTCTTTGTGTGTTCTTGAGCAATAAATATAAATTGTTATAATAAAGTAAACAAGTCGTTATAATGACCAAATTTTGTCAAATATAAAGTGTTATAATCACATATGTAAGCAGTTATAATGCTCAAATTATTTCAAGTATGAAATCCGAAAGCTCAAGAACATAAGTCGTTACCATTTACGATTTTTCGTACTTCGTGTGTTCTTGAGCAAAAGTCATAATTTTTTACATAAGTAGATTTATGATTTTGTAATTTAGTGTTATAGAGTTGTGAAACATAATGGCTTAGCAAATTCATGCTTGTGGCATCATGTTTTAGCAAGCTAGACCAAGAACGAGGAAACTTAGTTCTTCGTGTTCTTGAGCAAAAGTCATAAATCTTACATAATTAGGTTTATGATTTTTTTATTTTTATGTTATGAAGTGTTATTGAGTGTTATAACATGTTATCTTATCAACTTAATGCTTGAGGTATCATGTTTTACCAATCGGATCAAAGAAAGATAAGTCTAGTATGCTCGCTGGCTATTTTTGCAAATTTTTGAAACTTTAAAATCTGAATCTTCCATAGAAATCTCAAAGAAAGTTGTAGATCATGCAATTCTAAGAAAATTAGGCTTAAGAATCACCTCAAAATATTTTAATATAACAAAGTTATGACAGTTACCGAAAAAGAGGTAAAAATTAAAAAATTTAAGGGACCCTCGGGTTCAAGCACTAAAAAAGGTGATTTTGAATTAGCTAATTTTCCTAATAATTCCACTAATGAAAATAGTCTAGTTAAGATATCCTAAGACTAATTCAAAAGTAAAATTGGGTAAACTAACGTTCGGGGTCGTGTAACCCTTTTTGTAAGCATTCAACAATTTTCCAGGAAACCCTGAAACGGTTTGAAGGCAAGTCTTTTAACTCTTGTTATATGCTACTTGTGTAGTATTGTTAAAATGATAAATGAGTTGTATAATGTCATGTTGTTAAGTGATATATGTTATGTGAACTCTTTAACTGATGTTTGTAAGCCTTTTAACTATTATGTGTGATGTTTACGAGTTATGAACATGATTTATAGACTTTGTGTTAATGTGATATAAATTGTTGGAATGTGAGTTATATGTGATATTAAATGGAGAATTATGTTCAGTCAAGGCATATTAAAGTTTATATGAATGCATAAACTGTGTATGTGCTATCTGTTAGACTTGCTGAGCCGTCGTGCTCATTCTTACAAATAAAACCTTATTTGTAGATCAAAGATGAACGTTAAGAAGATCATGAACGTAAAGATGAAGCGTAGATTAGGTTTTCATGCCTTATTACTTGTAATTGTGTAAAGTGTTAATGATTGTTTTAAAACGAACAAACAAACATGTAACCGAATATTGTATAAATAATATTATTTATTATCATAAAAATGTTGTTATGTCTTTACCTTTTCTAAAAATTTAGAATTGTTAAACTTAACATAGTATTGATAATGATCTATTTATCTGGATGAGGATTGGTAAATAACTTGTGAGTACTGTAAGCATCCGAGACAGGACTAATCGATGATAACTGGTCAAATTCATCGTTAGGTGCCTCAGACCCAAGTACGGACTTGTTATTACTATTCTAAATGTCAGATAAGTAGGATTATTGATATGAAGAGATATCACTATAACCAAATGTGTTTCGAGTGAGGGTTTTAACTAGTTGGGTATGTTCTGTACGGAAAGAGAATTTTTCATCGGACAAAGATACAAACATTTGTCATGGATAAATATGCAAACATTTATCACGGGTGAAGATACAAACATTCACCATGAGATTCTCTGTTCCCAAGAACCGTCCTAATGATTTAATGCCACGAATCTTGGAATATGTAAAGTTATAGAATATTTAAATATTAAGGTTAAAATTTGACCATTATATATGGTGCAATCCATGTATACGGATAAACTACAAGTTGATACTTATAGAAAAGATGAGATTATGATCAAGTTAAGGTCCAAGGACAAAGTTAAGGAAATTTATAATGTATAGTCTAAAATAGACTAATTCAACCAATATGATTATGGGATCAATGGTTAAGTTGGTAAATGTATAAAGTTTAACGCACAAGGTCTGCCGTAGCGAGTGCGGGAATTTTGCGGTCGTTATAGAAACCAGCAATAAAAACAAGTTTAGAAAACTTGCCTGATTTATGCATTCTGTCTAAGTCAACTAAATTTGTCCTTGAACAACCCACATTATTCATGAGGCCAAAAATAATAGTTTAATTATTACTAATATTTATTTCTTATCAATAAATACCCAAATCCTTAATTTAGAAATTATCGGATATTACTACTACAACTTATCACTTTATACCCTTTTCGTGATTTCACTAGTCACATTACCTTTTTCTTTTTAACCGGGTTTTATAAGTTTTATTTAATTGATTTATTCATAAAATTGTATTTTACCATTTCCTTAATTTTCTTGAATTGGTTATTTTCTTACATGCTTAAATATTACTATCTAATAGCCATTCTACTATCCCCTCAATTATTAGCTACTCTACTATTTTTGTTACTCTACTATTTTCGTCACTTTACTATTTTAGTCACTCTAATATTCTCGGAACTCTACTATTTTCGTCACTATACCATCTGAGGGTCACTCTACTATCTGATGATAACTCTACTATCTGAATATCACTCTACTATCTGATGACCACTTTACTATCTCAAAAATCGTACACTAGAATTTTCAGTTAGTGTCCCTGTTACTAGAAAAATCGTATCAAGTAATCTACTAGGTAGAATTTGTTCAAACGCATGGGACTTGTTAGCTAACTTCCATATCTACAACTTTACTTTCGAAACCATATCCTAATTCTCAACATATGACTCTACAAAAGTCTTACAAAAATTGTGACAAAATCTGTCATGTTCCAGTTTTCAAATTTACCCTGCCTCACTTGAAAAATCATAAAACATAATCCACAAGGAATTTTGGGGTGACTCTAGTGTCTATGCGTAGCTAACTTCCCAAGATACAACTTTTATTTTCATTCCATGTTCAGATTCCGAACACACAAGCCTATAGAATTCGTACAAAAAGTATGTTAGAATCTGATTTCCAGATTCTGGTTATGCAGTTTTTCTCCAAACAAATCTGGTTTGAAAATTCACCATAAATAATCTACTTGAAATTTTTGAGTGATTCTTAGGAATGAAGATCACATCTTAACTTCTTATACATCACGAGATATAGAATTTGCAAAATTAGGGCAGAGAACTAGACTTTCAAGATTTCTTGTTTTTGTTTCTCCTTGTTTGATTTATTAATGTCTCTTATTTAATTCTTGTTTATACAAGTTTAATCCATTACATACAAGTATAAACATGACATCTTCACATAGCCTTCATAAAAACTTATATCTATTCATGAAATTCAAAGGATTAGACAATGGTTTTAAGAATATACCTCACTAGTTGCTTATTTTCTTCATGGCTCCTTCTTAGCTTTGCATATCTTCCTCCTCTTTTCCCTTTTCTCCTCTAGCAAACTCCAGCTCTATCTCCCTCTCTAGAACCCTCTCGTGGCTGCTAAGCTAGGTGAAGTATTAGTCTTATGCTTAGATATTTAGCTCTATTTTCTTATAGAGTTTAAATGATAAGCTTTGAAATAAATAAAAAAAAATCTTTTTGGTCAACTTATCAAAGCTTCTAAGAGAAGCTACTCCCCCCCACCTCAATTATCACGTGTTGAATTCCAACAATTTTCAAACCCAGGTAGGTCCCACTTCTCGTTTTGCATTTTTATTTCTTTGACCTGTCTTTGACTGTTAACTAGAAAAGTCAAATTTTCATGTTTGTAGTCGTTTTCTATTATATTCGATGTCTTGATCATCATGACCACACCCATTTCTTCAAATTCATCTCTGAACTCTAAGTTTGACTTTTCATCTTAAAAATCAACTGTTGAGTTTGACCAAAAGTCATCCTCGACACTGTATCCTGTTTACAGTCTTTACCTACAAATTTTGATGTTCCAAAAGTAACAGTGCAATTCGTTTCTTAAAATTCCTTTCCAAACTCCAATTTGAATTTTGAACTATATAGCTTCTTCATTCACATTTTCATGCTTTACATTCTATATTTCATGCATTTCAGTTTTTCATTATAATCATTTTACTAATCTTGGGTTTTAAAATCTTATTGAAATAGTTTTATTCATATTTGTATCTTGTTTACAATTAATGAAAGTTTCTGGTATTACAAAAACTATTTTGGTAATTTTATGGCGTGCGCAAATAGTTGTGAAATTAAATAAATGAATGAAGGTATCATTAACAAAACAATGATAAAATTAAATTTTGAATTCATAGATGAACATATCATCAACAAGATAATTTTATCTTCAACCACTATTAGAAAAATAAGAATACGTGACGGAATTTTGTGACAATTTTTAAAAACAATCACAAAATATAGTAATTTGTGATGGACTTTTTGAGCAATCACAAAATAATAGTATATATGATGGCTCTTAGTGATGGCTAATTTTGCCATCAATATATTATAATTGTGATGGTCATGTCAATCACCAAAATTTTAACGTAAAATAAAATTTCTTTTTATGATGCATTAAGCCATCACTTATTGATATACCCTTTTCGTGATTGCATTTAAGTCATTACCAATATTTTAATGAAAGAAATACTCAAAACAATATTTTATGACGGTCATGACAATCATTATAAAAGATAAATTTTTGTGACGAAGTTTATTTGCAATTACAAAAAGAAGGTATTTTGTGATGGAATTTCCAAGCAGTCACAAAACAATAAAATACATGATGGCTCTAAGTGATGACTAATTTTTTCATCATTATAGAGTATTTGTGACTGTCATTGCAATCACCAAATCTTGTGTGAAACTAATTTTGTTTAGTAAGGCAACTCACATATGATTCATTTTATATATTTTTTTAAAATTATAACCATGATCTGGACTTTAGTGTAGTGGTAATACTCGTTATTTAGTTTGCAAATGGGGTAAGGTTTCGAATCCTACAAGTATCATTTGATACACTTAATATATATAGTGAAATAAATTGTTCGTAAAAGGAGATGTTTGTTCCACATTTTTTCCTTTTTCATTGGTTATTACATTGTTACTAGTGGTGGAGTTAGTTTTAGGACCATGATTATTTTCTTGGATTTGTTGATCACTAGGGGGAGCATATTTGGAGGATTTTCTAGCAGTTGGAACAGGTATCGATCCAAAACTCCTCTACTTTACCCTTGTCCTTGGGCTACCTTCCCTCCAAGGATTTTATTTGGGTGAACTTGGAGCTTCAAAATTATTAGCATTTTGACAATGAAAAGCAAAAAAATAAAATAAGAAAAATGAATGTTTGAAGTTTTGTCCTGATGCTCCACCAATTATGGAATTAAGGTGAATTTTTTTTCAAACATTTTATTTCCCAACTAGATTTATAATTACTATGAGTATTCATTCTAACGAAGAAAAGAAAAGCTTCATAATTCAAACATATCTTAAAGTAATAATTCAACATCAAATTTATTTCTTAGCTCAAGTAATTATAGATCTAGTTGAGAAATGAATTGTTTGAAAAAAAATTCATCTTAATTCCATAATCGGTGTAGCATCAGGACAAAACTTCAAACATTCATTTTTTTTTTTTTTTGCCTCAGCATTGGTAAAATGCTAATAATTCTGAAGCTCCAAGTTCACCAAAAAAAAAATCCTCATGGGGAAGGTGGCCCAAGGACAAGGGTAAACACGAGGAGTTTTAGATCGATGCCTCTTCCAGCTATTGGAAAATCCACCAACTATGATCCACCTAATTATCAACAAATCTAAGAAAATAATCACAGTCCTAAAACTAACTCTGCACCTGGTAACAACATAATGATCAATGAAAAGGGGAAAAATATGGAACAATCATCTATTTCACAACCTTCCCAAATATCCAAACCTTTTGTTAATTGTCATTCTATGCCAAATATGCCATAAGTTTGATCATATGGGACATTATTCAGTGTCAATGAAAATGAAATATCAATTGCCAATGTTCATGGGGAAAATATTGCCACAAATGGAGCTGTGAACGTGATCAATTTTTTTAAGTTACACTCATCTTTTATCCGACTTTAGGAATGCTACAAGTTACTTAGGGGATAACTTCTTGGATGTTACTAATGACGGGATTGCTTAGCAGTTCATAGGGGTACAACCTAATGGAAACCCTAGCCAAAGAGACATTGCTAATCAACAGATTAGTCCTTCCAGCAAGCTTTCTTAATGAATATCTATTGCAAAAAAAATAATTCAACTCTCTATCTTTATATACTTGTTGAGCTATTGAGCTTATGATCAGTTACTTACATGTGACAGGTTTACTCTTGTGGCTACTGGACTGCAGGAATGTCAAACTCTCGTAGAAGTGGATCTTATTACTTGTGGAATAATATAAACTAAGCTATTCTTTTCTGATGCCTTGGATGAGAAATATTTCCAAGTGTTTACCGATAATTAATAAGTTGCTTTGAATTCTTCTCAATATTTTATAGAGTATTCAGTCAGTTGTTGGAGATAAAATTGCCTTGTTGATGATATGTTCATCTATGAATTCAATATTAATTTGATCATTGTCTTGTTGATGATATGTTCATTTGTTTATTTAATAACGCAACTATGTGCGTGAGCCATAAAATTACCAAAATAGTTTTTGTAATACCTGAAACTTTCATTAATTGTAAACAAGATTACGAATATGAATAAAACTATTTCAATAAGATTTAAAAACCTGATATTAGTGAATTGATTATATTGAAAAAATGAAATGGAAGAAATTTGGAATGTAACGCATGAAAATGTGAATGAAGAAGCTATATAGTTCAAAACTCAAATTGGAGTTTGGAATGGAATTTTAGAAAACGGACTACACCGTTGCATTCGAAACGTCAAAGTTTATTAGTAAAGACTGTAAACACGATATGGTGTCGAGGTTTAGATTTTTGGTCAAAGTCAATAGTTGATTTTTAAGGTAAAAAGTCAAACTTGGATTTCAAAGATGAATATGAAGAAACGGGTGTCGCCATGAGGACTAAGGTGTCAAATTTAATAGAAAACGATCATAAACATGAAAATTTGACTTTTTGGGTCAAAAGTCAAAGGTAGGTCAAAGACATAAAAATGCAAAATGATAAGTGGGACCTTCCTGAGTTTGGAAATTGTTGGAAAGTGCTAGAATTCAACACATGTTAATTGTGGGGGGAGTAGCTTCTCCTGGAAGCTTTGACAAGTTGACCAAAAAGCTATTATTTTTATTTCAAAGCTTATCATTTAAACTCTATAATAAGGAGAGCTAACTATGTAAGCATAAGACTAATACTTCCCCTAGCTTAGCAGCCATAAGAGAGTTCTAGAGAAAGAGAGCTAGAGTTTGATAGAGGAGAAAAGGGAAAAAAGGAGGAAGAAAAGCTAAGCTAAGACGGAGCCATGAAGAAAATAAACGACCGTTGCTATAGGCCGATTTTCTAGTAGTGGATGTTAAGTGCATGCTAGCTACTAAAATGCTTCATGATGACAAGGACTTATAAATGTTTATAAAAACAATTATTTTTTTTGAGAAATTTCCCCCACTTCCCCATTTTCTAGATGGAATCAATTAATTCACAAGGGTGTTTGTATATATTGTTTTGGCTGCAACCATAACATTTAAGGAAGCTAACTAGTAAAAATAAAACATCAAGTTAATCATATGTTCAATTAGATTCCATGAAAGAAAGACAATGTGTAAAATAATATAGCAAATTACAAAACTGTCCCCTCATGTTTACACTCAAATACAACATACACTCTAATGTTTTAATTTTGCAATCTCATAGCTAATGTTTCAATTGTTTTTGCAAAGCTGTTCCCTCTCTCCAATTTTGGTCAAAATAAATTAATCATGTGAACAACATGTAAGTTTTTAAAAGGTAACATGGTCTATTTACATAGGACCTTGTCATATGGATATGTTTGGACCAAGCTTGTGGGATGTTTGGACTCCCACAAGTACGTATATATGGAAGTTTTGAAATAGTATATTTAAAAAAAAATCTTTAATTTTTAAAATCTTAATCTTTGGCTTCTATGTTACCTGATTGTTTGCAATTTTTGTCATCTTAATTCTGTAATTGGTGGAGCATCATTAGACAACCTCAACTTTTTTAAAATCATTTTCTTTTTCTTCCCCACTGTAATGCTAATTCAAAAGCTCCAAAGGAATACGGCCCAACCACAATAGTTAATAACAGAAATTTTGGGTTTATGCCTCTTCCTACTGTTGGCAAATCATATAATTATGCACCGCCTTGTCACCACTGATCGACTATAGTTTTGAAGATCAAGTAGATTTTAGTAATGCAGCTGGGGCTTTTCAATTTCTTAAATATGTGGAAAATTTAAAAGGTTCTATATAATGTTAAGTTTCTACAACATAATGTTTAAATTGATAGGACTCTTCATATTAGGACATTTTATGTGAGCTTGTCCCACGAGCTCTACTGTTTTCCCTTGACTAATGAGGTGAGATTAATGAATTTTGCGAATGGCAGTTATGCTGATACGAATCTATTCTTAACCCCAATTCTAGTATCCCTAGTCACATATCTCTTACACAATCTATGTTTCGTCATTAGTAAGGCACTCAAATACATGATAAATACACATTTGTTTCAATATATGATGCATGTAAATTTCTCAGCTATTTCATATTTTTAAAGTGACTATTAAAATTTTCTAGTACTATACATGTAGATTAATGTCAAACTAGTTCTCATATCTATGGATCCTAGACGTCCAAGTGCAAGTTTTCATGAGAATGAAGTTCAACCTCCTTCAAACAATCCTCAGATAGAGCACCCTGTGAAGGCCGAGTGTGAAGATGAAGAACTTTGGTCACTTTCAGAAAACCATACTTCAATGCGGCAACATCACATGTTAAACCTAAATATCATCTGGCTACTTTCCTTGAAATGAATTCCTACCTTCAATTGTGAAATTGGGTGCACACAAATGACAAGTTGATTACTTTTAGATCAATGCCCTTTTAAATGATTGAACGTTACTTTGAGTTCTCATAACAATGTTCTATGAAATCAATACAATGACACTAATTTTCGACATCCATAACAACAAATGTTTTATTTGATGGTGTATTATATTGATTTCATAAAACATTATTATAAGAATTCAAAGTAACATTCAATCATTTAGAAAGGCATTGATCTAAACTTAATTGACTATTGATTTGTATATGTGTGCACCCAATTTCACAATTGAAGGTAGGAATTCATTCGAATGAAAGTAGTGAATACCATATGATAATTAGGTTTAACATGTGAAGTTGCCAAAACAACATTGAAGTATGGTTTCTTGAAAGTGGCCAAAGTTCTTCATCCTCACACTCAGCCTTCACACGGTGTTTTTTCGAGGATTGTTTGAAGAAGGTTGAACTTCATTCTCGTGAAAACTTGCACTTGGAAGTCTAGGATCCATAGATATAAGAACTATTCTAAACATTAATCGACATGTATACAAGAAAATGTAGATAGTCACTCTAAAAATATGAAATAACCGAGAAGTTTGCATGCATCATATATTGAAACATATGTGTATTTATTATGTGTCCAAACTAATGCTGAGACTTGAATTTTGTAAGAGATTTGACTAGGGATACTAGAATTGGGGGTAAGAATAGAATCGTTTAGGCATAACTGCCATTCGCTCAATTCATTAATCCCACCTCATTAGACGGGGAGAACCGTCGAGCTCGTGGGACAAGCTCACATAAAATGATCTAACACGAACATCCCTACCAATTTAAACATTATGTTGTAGAAACTTGACATTATATAAAACCATTTAAATTGTCCACATATTTAAGAAATTGAACAGACCCAGTTGCATTACTAAAATCCACTTGATCTACAAAACAATAGTCTATTAGTGGTGACTAGGCAGTGCAGAATTATATGATTTGGCAAATGCAGGAATTGACGCATACCCAAATTTTCTTTGATTAACTATTATATTTGGGCCATATTCCATTGGAGCTTCTGAATTAGCTTTACGACAATGTGAGGTAAAAAAAAAATCAAAAAAGTTGAGGTTTTGTCTAATGATGCTCCGACCCGCCAATTATAGAATTAAGATGACAAAAATTGTAAGCAATCAGGTAATACAGTAGCCAAAGATTAAAATTAAAAAAAAAATTAAAGAATAAAAAATTAAAAAAATAAACTATTTCAAAACTTCTTTATATGTACTTGTGGGAGTGATTATTCCAAATATCCTACAAACTTAGTCCAAACATATCCATGTGACAAGGTCCTATGTAAAATAAGCAAAATGTCTAAAATCTTGTGTATAAACTCGACTCGTTCATAAATGCGTCGAGTTCAAGTTCGAGCTGGTCTTTAGCGAGTTAAGTAGAGCTGAGTCGAGATTGAGCTCAAGTCCGGCCTGCTTATTTTTCTTTCTTTTATTTTTTATTTTTCACATTTTTTAAAAAAGAAATATAAATTCAATTAAATTGTCTACAATAATAATTTTGCAATAGTCATATACATATGATACAATCTTTTTATAAAAAAAAAATCCCTCATATTATGATATGGGTAAATAATTCATAAGTATATATATTAGTAGTTGGATATATATATATATATATATATATATATATATATATATATATTAGAGATAACAGGTGCCTGAAGGCACGGTACAACTAATATAACAATTGAATACTGTATCCAATATTTTTAGATTGAAAAATCTAAAAATGTTGTGGACTCTTAGTTCCATATAGAACTGAGAGTCCAACCATTAATACAAGAAGATTGATACTCAATTCAGTCATAGTTTTTTTTACGCAAACATTAGGGTGTTATTCATTCCCAATTTAAAATTAGTTCTTGGCAGGTTTGAGCAATTAATTGATTGACGATAGCGGGCTCAAATTTTTGTAATATAGTGTTTTCGCGTATCCCACACACATTTCCTTTATTGACAAAACGGAATGAGAAGTTTGGCAGCATTTATTTACCTCTAGCATCTCTAATCATCGATCAATATGATCCATTCACAGTATTTTCTGTGGAAAAAGGGTAGTACTGCAAGCCATTTGGAGGATCCAATTAGGAGAAAAAAAAATGTAAAAATCCAAAAGAAAGACTTTTGCATATATACCAAAAAATATAAAACAAGCCCTCT
>OX359267.1:7371455-7453955 GCA_947179155.2 Hedera helix | reverse complement strand
TAAAAGTTTATCTCTCAGCTTAATACAAAGTCTAAGGTCTTTTTCTAAAGGCCAAACTATTTCTGAAAAGTTAAACCCTTTTCTGTTGTCTGTTTTTTTTAACCTCTCAAACATTCAATTTTCTAAACAAGTTTTCTTGTGAAAAATTGAGATGGTAAAAGTTACTAGCTTGTCGTATTTCTATAATTTTTGTAGTTAATATTATTTCACAAGTGTTAATTAGGAAATCGAATAAGAAATTCAAAATTTCTTAAATATTAGGAAATGAATGTTGCAATATTTGTGGACAAAGGAGCTACGAGAAAACTTTATTGAAATGTTTTGAAATATGTAGATTCTACATACTTGTTCAAATGAAAAGTTATCAACTATATTATTAAAATATATAAAAATCTTAAAACTAACATATGTAGAATTCAACACATTAAAGTAAAATGTAGAGATTCTTTTACCCAATTGGTAAGACTTTGCTTAAGTGTGGTTGAGGATCTTCCTCCATCCTCCCTACTTCTTGGGAATTCTGTAGAACAACATCTTGAACGTATTAGAAAACTGATCAACAATCATACATAAAGGAGAGATTGAGAGAGCATTTTAACTTTTGAAGCTTCTTTAATTTAATTTATTTTATTTTTGTTAACAAAAACTTTTGAATTTAGCTAGTAAGCTTAAATTTTAATTATTGAAATTGACTTGGGGCTTGCCGTCTATGTATTATCTTAGGAAAATATTAGAATAAGTTTTTAATTAAAAGAGGCATATGAAGATACATGTAGATCTGATGAGAGCTTTATCTGTCGAGACAGGAGGACCACTTGATTTACTAGAAAATCAGACAGACAAATTACTCGAATTAGTAAAAATCGACCAGATTTATGTTAATCTATTCTAATCTGGACAATTTTTTTAGTCCAACTATTTTCTCTCCCATCACATACAATCAGAACTAGTTTATACTAGAAAATCGAAGAACTAAGACTTTTTATAAAAGTTTTCTTGTTACAAAAAGTGCAAATAAATAGAATACTCTGTATAAGAAATTCATAGGCAAACATATATTGACAAATTCATGTAGAATAATATAGAAGTTAGCCATATATATATATGCGTGTGGAATCAGCGAAAGCTTCAACTTACCAAAGATATTGTTAGTTTCCATCTTGACATTTGTCATTGATTGCTAACCCCAAAAAGTGAAATATAAGATTTTTTTTGGCATAAAACATATGAGGTAGGTAAATAGATCGATAGAGAGAAAAGAGATATAAACTTGAGAGATAGATAGATAGAAAGAGATTGAGAGAGACTGAGAAATCAATTGAGAGATAGATCAAGAGATCGATAGATCTAGAGAGAGAAAAAGACTGATAGATAGATCAAGAGATCGATAGAGAGACAAATTAAGAGATCTATAGAGAGTGAGAGATAGATCGAGAGAGAGACTAAGAGCTAGATCGATATAACGAGTGAAAGATCGATAAAGAATAAGAGATTGATAGATCGAGAGATCTACAAAGCGAGAGACTAAGATATAGATCTAGAGATCTATATAGAGAGCAAGAGATTAAGATATAGATCAATAGAGAAAGAAGGTTGCGGCTCTATTATACTTAAAATAATGAAAACCCTAATCTATCAAATGGTATTTATATGATTCAAACATTGAACTCTCATAGGCCTATGACTTACACACCATCGTTGTAACGACCCCGAAATTCGGCCCATTTCTTACCTCAAATTATGTATTTAATAAACATTATCTCCATAACGTCCGAATTTCGGTTCGTTAATAATTCTTTCATCACCTTAATCTATCCATTATCTGATTTTATCATACTTTATTACCTTAATTCTCAGATTTATTAAACATTATTTACCTTATTTAATTTCCTTATATAAATTATATAATTTGTGAGGATCCGAATTTTCAGAATTCTTTTAATAATATTAAATGAGAATTTAATTGATAAAATTATCAAGGTTGTTAAATAAATTATTATTTTATGTGATTTAAAGTATATGAAGAGATTTAATTGATAAATTAAATCTGTGCAGAGATGATGAGGAATTATGTTAATTTTAGAATAATTGAAAAAGTAAATAAATTGTTTAGAAACAATTTATGAAGAATAAGAGAAATTATATGCAAGGTACAATATATTGTACAATAAAATTATTATGGAGGAGCAGAAATTGTTATTTAAATGAGGTTATGTGATAATGTGAAATGCATGAATTATATATGTATATATTTATATACATTTGTATATATATGTGAATGTTTAATTGAAATTATAGATTTCATTAATTATGAGAATTAATGGATTAATAATTAAATTAATCCAAAGTTAAATGAAAAGGTAATGAGGAAATTAGTGAAATTGTGATTATGAATGTTAGAATTTATCAAGAATAATGGAGAAAGTTTAGAAATTAATTGAGAAGAAATGTAATTATATAAATTATATAATAAGAAATTATATAATTTATATAAGAAAATTAAAATAAGGTACGAAGAAAATAATAATTATATAAATTATATAAGAATAATTATATAATTTATATAAGGTGATTAAATGGAGTAAGGTTGAAGGAAATTAAGAAATTAATTTAAGAAAGGAGAATGTAAATATATAAATTATATAATATTAAATTATATAATTTATATATAAGGAAAGTAATGTGAATATTAAAGAAATGAAATTAAACGAGAAAAAATGAATGTTTTAAATTCATTAAAAATTATGTTTATGCATAATGGAATTTTTATGACGTTTATGAAGAATAATATTTCGGAAATGTGAACATGTTAATGTAACATGTTGTGCAAGTAACGAAGTGAAAAATTGTGAAAGATAATTTTTATATGCCCTATGAATTATTTTATGATTTTTGGAGGTGTAAATTATCTAAAATAATTACATGCATGTCATTATGCGTGTACAAAATTTGTCAAGAAAAGTACCCAAAAGAGGTACTAATATTATTTATAAATCATGTTATGATTTTTGGTGAATTAAAATAAATATTTTATATTTATTATATAAAATATTTATTACACGATATAATTACGTAATGTATTAGAAAATTATTTTTGCATGCCAGATTTGTGTGGAAAATTCGAGAGAGAGAAAAGTTGACTGCGTGGGATTTCTTAAGTCGGTGGAACCATAATTGGTTTTAAAAATAATTAATTGTTTTGCTTTAAAAAGGGAAGAAGCAAAAGGAAATAAAAAGAAAAGGAAGAAACATACACACAAGCAAACATAACTCTCTCCTCTCCACCGACGCACACCACCTCCAACCGGAAAACACCATTACCGCCAAAGAGGGAAATTTTATGATGAATGAATAGCTTCAAGGAAGGACTATAATGCCTTGGAAAGGTATAAATTAATTATTTTTGTAATTTATTCATGTATTTTAGTGAGAATTTATTATTGTGAAAAAATAGCAAATAAATAGAATAATTGTTCCAAATAATTTTTGGATATTTAGGTATTAATTATGTGATTTTTTTGGAGCATTTTTGTTGGGAAAAATTTGGAATAAAAATGGAAGATTGTTGTGCATGTTGGCTGCTGCGGGAAGGAGAAAATGAATAGTAAAAAGGCATGACCGCGCATTGCGCGCGGTCAATTTTTTTCCGTGCCGCCAGATAAAACGACGGCGTTTTGGGGAAGCAGGGCTGGGCCGCGCCTTGCGCGGAGAAAATTTGTCGGATGCAGGGGCCAAACGACGTCGTTTGGCGTAGGCTGCGTGGCGAGGGTCGGCGCGCGCCATGCGCGGCCGACCAAATTCGGTGAAATTACCGTACTGCCCCTGCTCTTTTACGGTAATACCGACCGTGTCCCTAGAGCCGCGGAAATTACATAAATGCCCCCAGAAGTTGTTTTTAATGAAATAAATGTTTAAAACTTGTTTAAAAATTCTAGAAAATTCTAGAAAAATACTAAAAATATAGAAATGATGTTTGGGCATTAAATTTAATATTTTTGTAAAAATATTAAATATTGGGGATTAATATTTAAATGTTTAAATATTAATCTAATGAGGTTACAAGTTAGAAAAATGATTAAATAAATTTTTCGGACAACCAAAAATGTTAAATTTTATCCGATGAGCCGGGTTGTCCGTAATGAAGGCATTGGTTATTAAGTTAAATAAATTTATTAAGAAACGGGGTTAATATAATTAACCATATTAATTAATAATTAACCCAATACCCTAAAATTAAAGGGTCGGGTAGAGTTAATTACGTTATAGATGATATTAATTAATTAAATTAATATCATGAGAGGTTAAATAATTATTATTTGATTATATTATGATCATAGGTTGATCGAGAAAGGGTTTTGAGCTAGCAATTAAATAACTGGACGACAGGCAAGTTCTTCAGTCCCTTAAATGTTAAATGTTGAATGTTATGATATGAAATATTTGTTTTAAATGCACACAAATTATGTGCTATGTGATACGTGATTAATATGATAACAATGTGTAAATTGTGCAACGATATGAACATATATGAGATATATTGCTCAAGTAGAAGCACGAGCACATGATGTATGACACACACCGAACATGTTAAGGTATGTGCTAAGTGAAGCATAAACTGTTGAACTTGCTGAGCCGTTGTGCTCATTACTTGCTTAATAAACTTTTGCAGGTTAAGAAATGAATTTCAAGAATATCAGATTATATAGAGACATAGAGAAGGATTTTTCCTAAAAGGTTGTGAAAGTTATTATTAAACATTTATATTATGATCCAATGTGGATATATTTGCAAAGTTGTATGGATGTGATATATGCATGTATAAATGGAATCCAGACAGGATAAGTAAAGTTAAATTTGGAATTGTGATTGTACTAGATATATGATACGATAGAGATTATTAAATGGTTTAATTATGAAATATGAAATAAAGAATAATTGTAGAAATATAATCAAAATTAAAATTAAATGTTGAGCTTTATGGTATATGAAGGAAAGAAAAAGTAAAGGTTGCGATCCAGGGACTAGGATCGAAAAGTAAGGATTTTAAATATCCAAACGTTTGAATACAACGATTGAATTGAGAAAGAGAAAAAAAAAAAAAAAAAAAAAAAAAATTTATATGAGAATTTTGGTAATTGATGATTTATAAAATCAATTAATGGATTAAAGAAGGAGATTAAAGAATTATTAACGAACCGAAATTTGGCCGTTATGGAGATAATTTTTAATAAATACAGAATAAAAGCCGATAAAGAGGGTCGAATTTCGGGGTCGTTACAGTTGGTATCAGAGCTAGAGGTTATAAAACCTTAGGTAAATGATACCTTAGGCTATAACCTGAGTAAGGAAGAGTAAAGATAGTTGCGTGTTCTGAAAACCCAAGCGTACAGTAAGCTCGTGACTCATGATTGTATGGTGGAGCCCCTTTAGCGAATGGGCGACTATGGCCTGACTAGGACAAGCTCCTCAACCATATGATTATGGTAAGTTCCTGAGCCCAAATACGTGATAAGTTCGATGAACATGGGGGAATTAGAATGAAAAATATGTAAGTTGAGAATGATAGTTCTCAAATATTGACTAAAGTAAAGGAAATATGAAAGATTTCAAGAAAGAGATAAGATTATAAGGAAGAGATAAAGATGTTAAGAAAGATCAGAATGAAGGTAATGAATTGAGAAATTGATAAGTTCAATTAAGAACATAATTGAAAGAGAATATTTGAAATGATTCAAAGATGAATCTCGACGGAAATCAGGGGACACCTGATTTAAGCAATAAAGATGAAAGGTAATCTAAAGATCATAGAAAGAGATCATAATAACATCAGGAACGGTAAGAGGATCGTACTACGATACGATCACAAGATAAGGAAAGCGAATACGAAATAGCTTGTAAAGCAAGGTCATGATGGGATCATGAGAGAATGTTAAAGAACAGAGAGACCTATTAATGGTCGAAAAAGATATAGCTTGATGCTATAAAAAGAAATGGTACTATGAAATAGTACAAAAGAATTCAGAAAATGATGAAATGTGAATGACAGAAATGCTATGATAAGGGGGCAGAAAGTTTGGGTACGAAATTTCAATTGAGAACTCATGTGGTGACTGAATTGCACAATCCTTTGTATGGGCGGAGGATTTGTGTTTACCCAGTTACTATGTGATAATCATTGAAATGTTAGAGTCGCGCTAGCAGTTTTTGATAGATAAGTAATATTAAGTTTAAGCACGAGTTCTTAAAACTCATGCATGTGGTATGTCCATGACTCATAATCGTATGGTATGTTTTGAGCCCCTCAGCATATGGACAGTCTTTGACATGTTCTCAGACTACATATTGCTAGGACAAGCTTTAAAACTCATATTCTTGTGGCAAGTTCCTGGACTCATAATGTGTGGCAAGTTTGATGAACTATACGGGGGTATAGAAAAGTTGGAGTAGATAGAAATTTTTAATATGATAATGAAAACAGTCCTAGCAATAAAGTTAATATTTAAGTGAAGAAGCAGAAGGTGAATGTTAGGGAATTAGGATATTCCCACTCTTCTAGCTTTGCTAGATTTCGAAGTTTTGGCCTCAAGCTAACTTGACACGAGTGTGCTTTGGAAGCAAAATGCAAATGAAATTTTTTAAGCAATTTAAAAAGTGTCTATGCTATTTGTTTCGGCTAGACAAAAATATTTTTCATCAAAATGTATTTTAAAATAATCATCCGCGCACCTTTTAGCCCGGTGCAGATGGGATGAATGACGGAATGCTCAACGTGTTGTTGAGATGGTACGGTACTATTTCGTTATAAGATAATTCAACACCATAAAGTATGGTTTATGGTGTAGGAATTATTAGCGACGGAATCCTCAACGTACTGTCAAAATGATGCGGTAACATGAAGTCATAAATGATTTTGATTTATGAAGGTATGTCAAAGCTATAAGTCTTTGCCATTTGACTCGGCTAGACGTTTTGAAAAGTTTTGACATGATGAATGTTTTAAAAATTTCTGCGGATTATAAAGTGTTAAAGTAAGTCTATGCTAATTGATCTAGCTAGACAAACGTTGAAGAAAGACAAGTCTGAGCTATTAATTCAGCTAGACAAATTTTGAAATGTATTGACTTCATCTTCTTTGAAAGTTATAAAAAATTTCTTCGAATGAATTCTAAGGCTGGGATGAACAAAAAGATTAAGAATGTTGCAGGTTGATTAAATGATCACCTGGCATAGAAAGACATAGTATGGTGAAACATCCATCATTTAATGACAGACTGATCCACTGTCAGGGTTTGCAGTATGAGGTACTCGGGGAGCGAAGTACTGTAAACCGGGATCATGTTCAGAATATTATGAAAGTTCATGGGTTGCAGTATGAGGTACTCTGGGAGTGAAATACTGTTAACCGGGATAAGGGTTCATCCAGCAAAGTATGAAAGTTTCTGAAACAAATTCCTCTACTCTTATGAAGATTGGATGGTAGGATGGGGTAGTATTCTTTAATTGTGAACAATGATGAAAGCAATAATGGTAAAGCAAATGAAAGTATGAAATATGATGGATTAGGAAATTGCAATATGCAATGACTGTGAGAAAGGAATGAAAGAAAGATATGTGAAATAAATGTAAAGCAAATGTGTTTGCTGCAAATGAAAGAGATATTAATACATAGCAATTTCGAGGACGAAATTTTATGAAGGAAGGGTGAATGTGATACCCCAGGAATTTTAAAATAATTCCAAATAAGGAATATGATGAATCAAGTAAAGGTTAGTATTTAAAACCTAGTGCTGAATGATAAAAGTATTAAGAAATGATTATGGAATGAAAAGAAAATTCATGAATATGAATTGAGAAGAGAAGGATGGAAGTACAGAATATGAATGAAGCATGATATAAGAATGAAATAAGTGAATTGGGTAAGAGTATGTATGATTAAAGAAAAGAAATTTTCAGAGAAAGAGAAATTATCTTGATAAGTGTATCAAGAAACAAGCTAAAAGTTTATGAATAAATTTGTGAGAATTGTGAAATGTAATATTTCAAAGAAATTATGAATCAAGCTAAGAATTTAAATGTTCTGATAATTATGATCATTATGGGATTATCCATGTGCGTTATGGATATTAAAGAGGAAAAATATGATTATTATGAATTTTAGTTGTGATTTCTCAATGTAAAGGTATAGCAAAGTGCTATAAATAAGATCCGTATGAATATTACGGCTATTATGATTCCGAGGACGGAATCCTGTTAAGGGGGGAAGAATGTGAGGATCCGAATTTTCAGAATTCTTTTAATAATATTAAATGAGAATTTAATTGATAAAATTATCAAGGTTGTTAAATAAATTATTATTTTATGTGATTTAAAGTATATGAAGAGATTTAATTGATAAATTAAATCTGTGCAGAGATGATGAGGAATTATGTTAATTTTAGAATAATTGAAAAAGTAAATAAATTGTTTAGAAACAATTTATGAAGAATAAGAGAAATTATATGCAAGGTACAATATATTGTACAATAAAATTATTATGGAGGAGCAGAAATTGTTATTTAAATGAGGTTATGTGATAATGTGAAATGCATGAATTATATATGTATATATTTATATACATTTGTATATATATGTGAATGTTTAATTGAAATTATAGATTTCATTAATTATGAGAATTAATGGATTAATAATTAAATTAATCCAAAGTTAAATGAAAAGGTAATGAGGAAATTAGTGAAATTGTGATTATGAATGTTAGAATTTATCAAGAATAATGGAGAAAGTTTAGAAATTAATTGAGAAGAAATGTAATTATATAAATTATATAATAAGAAATTATATAATTTATATAAGAAAATTAAAATAAGGTACGAAGAAAATAATAATTATATAAATTATATAAGAATAATTATATAATTTATATAAGGTGATTAAATGGAGTAAGGTTGAAGGAAATTAAGAAATTAATTTAAGAAAGGAGAATGTAAATATATAAATTATATAATATTAAATTATATAATTTATATATAAGGAAAGTAATGTGAATATTAAAGAAATGAAATTAAACGAGAAAAAATGAATGTTTTAAATTCATTAAAAATTATGTTTATGCATAATGGAATTTTTATGACGTTTATGAAGAATAATATTTCGGAAATGTGAACATGTTAATGTAACATGTTGTGCAAGTAACGAAGTGAAAAATTGTGAAAGATAATTTTTATATGCCCTATGAATTATTTTATGATTTTTGGAGGTGTAAATTATCTAAAATAATTACATGCATGTCATTATGCGTGTACAAAATTTGTCAAGAAAAGTACCCAAAAGAGGTACTAATATTATTTATAAATCATGTTATGATTTTTGGTGAATTAAAATAAATATTTTATATTTATTATATAAAATATTTATTACACGATATAATTACGTAATGTATTAGAAAATTATTTTTGCATGCCAGATTTGTGTGGAAAATTCGAGAGAGAGAAAAGTTGACTGCGTGGGATTTCTTAAGTCGGTGGAACCATAATTGGTTTTAAAAATAATTAATTGTTTTGCTTTAAAAAGGGAAGAAGCAAAAGGAAATAAAAAGAAAAGGAAGAAACATACACACAAGCAAACATAACTCTCTCCTCTCCACCGACGCACACCACCTCCAACCGGAAAACACCATTACCGCCAAAGAGGGAAATTTTATGATGAATGAATAGCTTCAAGGAAGGACTATAATGCCTTGGAAAGGTATAAATTAATTATTTTTGTAATTTATTCATGTATTTTAGTGAGAATTTATTATTGTGAAAAAATAGCAAATAAATAGAATAATTGTTCCAAATAATTTTTGGATATTTAGGTATTAATTATGTGATTTTTTTGGAGCATTTTTGTTGGGAAAAATTTGGAATAAAAATGGAAGATTGTTGTGCATGTTGGCTGCTGCGGGAAGGAGAAAATGAATAGTAAAAAGGCATGACCGCGCATTGCGCGGCGGTCAATTTTTTTCCGTGCCGCCAGATAAAACGACGGCGTTTTGGGGAAGCAGGGCTGGGCCGCGCCTTGCGCGGAGAAAATTTGTCGGATGCAGGGGCCAACCGACGTCGGTTGGCGTAGGCTGCGTGGCGAGGGTCGGCGCGCGCCATGCGCGGCCGACCAAATTCGGTGAAATTACCGTACTGCCCCTGCTCTTTTACGGTAATACCGACCGTGTCCCTAGAGCCGCGGAAATTACATAAATGCCCCCAGAAGTTGTTTTTAATGAAATAAATGTTTAAAACTTGTTTAAAAATTCTAGAAAATTCTAGAAAAATACTAAAAATATAGAAATGATGTTTGGGCATTAAATTTAATATTTTTGTAAAAATATTAAATATTGGGGATTAATATTTAAATGTTTAAATATTAATCTAATGAGGTTACAAGTTAGAAAAATGATTAAATAAATTTTTCGGACAACCAAAAATGTTAAATTTTATCCGATGAGCCGGGTTGTCCGTAATGAAGGCATTGGTTATTAAGTTAAATAAATTTATTAAGAAACGGGGTTAATATAATTAACCATATTAATTAATAATTAACCCAATACCCTAAAATTAAAGGGTCGGGTAGAGTTAATTACGTTATAGATGATATTAATTAATTAAATTAATATCATGAGAGGTTAAATAATTATTATTTGATTATATTATGATCATAGGTTGATCGAGAAAGGGTTTTGAGCTAGCAATTAAATAACTGGACGACAGGCAAGTTCTTCAGTCCCTTAAATGTTAAATGTTGAATGTTATGATATGAAATATTTGTTTTAAATGCACACAAATTATGTGCTATGTGATACGTGATTAATATGATAACAATGTGTAAATTGTGCAACGATATGAACATATATGAGATATATTGCTCAAGTAGAAGCACGAGCACATGATGTATGACACACACCGAACATGTTAAGGTATGTGCTAAGTGAAGCATAAACTGTTGAACTTGCTGAGCCGTTGTGCTCATTACTTGCTTAATAAACTTTTGCAGGTTAAGAAATGAATTTCAAGAATATCAGATTATATAGAGACATAGAGAAGGATTTTTCCTAAAAGGTTGTGAAAGTTATTATTAAACATTTATATTATGATCCAATGTGGATATATTTGCAAAGTTGTATGGATGTGATATATGCATGTATAAATGGAATCCAGACAGGATAAGTAAAGTTAAATTTGGAATTGTGATTGTACTAGATATATGATACGATAGAGATTATTAAATGGTTTAATTATGAAATATGAAATAAAGAATAATTGTAGAAATATAATCAAAATTAAAATTAAATGTTGAGCTTTATGGTATATGAAGGAAAGAAAAAGTAAAGGTTGCGATCCAGGGACTAGGATCGAAAAGTAAGGATTTTAAATATCCAAACGTTTGAATACAACGATTGAATTGAGAAAGAGAAAAAAAAAAAAAAAAAAAAAAAAAATTTATATGAGAATTTTGGTAATTGATGATTTATAAAATCAATTAATGGATTAAAGAAGGAGATTAAAGAATTATTAACGAACCGAAATTTGGCCGTTATGGAGATAATTTTTAATAAATACAGAATAAAAGCCGATAAAGAGGGTCGAATTTCGGGGTCGTTACAATCGTAATAAGTAGATAAGGGAGAGAAAGGGGGGGGGGGGGGAAGGGGAGAGAAAGATGTGAAGCGAAAGTAGAATAACTTTTTCTCTTTTAGTATAGAAGTTTACTAAATAAAAGAAGAGAAACAGAAGGTTTTAAAAAAAATTACAAATAAATAACCCCACTTTCTCTACAAATCTTTTTGTTTTTTTTTTTTTATAAAAAAAATTAGCTTATGATCTCGAGCGAATTACGAGTTTTATTATAGAATTATTTTATTACTTATTATTTATTTTTTTGTATTATGTTGTCCTAATATACTACCTCTGTCTTTGAAATCATCAGTAAAGTACATTTTTACACATATTAAGAAAAGTAAAAGTAGAAGAAATAGAGTAAAAAAAATTCAAATTTATCTTTAGTGGCACCACAAGATTATATAAAGTGATGAGTACTTTCGTTTTTTTTTATACTAATAGATCTCACTAATGACATACTTAACCTTCACTTTATGTACTTTATCTCATCATTTTATGCACAAAAATATTGTATATTTAGTCATCCTTTTGAAGACAGAGGTAGTATTAATTATAATAATAATAGATTAATATTGTTACGATGATTTATGTAAATTAAATTACTTTCTAAAATATATTATTTAATTAATAATGTATTACTAATTATTATTGAAAAATAAAATAAAATTAAAATTTTGACAATTATAATTCATTTATTCATATAATTTTATTAGTGTAGGCAAGAAAATTTCATACCTTGCTAGGGTTAGAGTTCGTAGTAATGTTAGAGGCAAGAAATATGCGAAGAGTACGGAATCGCTCAACGGATTAGAGAGAGGAGAAAAACTGGTGAACAACTACCAGAGTAAGATACGGTAGAACTCTCGGGGTCCCAATGTAATCGCAAGTGTCCAGGAGCCTTGTCAAGTGTTAGGTGATCTCGAGTGAATTCAAGATAGGCTCGGGGGTCCCAAACCAACACTAGATTCAAAGTTTTTCACACGTCCAGATAATCCTGCGAACTCCCTTGCGTCTAGAGAGAGAATCTTCCAAGTGGCTGAAAATCCAAAAGTCCCCTCTATTGTCAAATGAAGGACTATTTATAGAGTTGCCTAGCACATGGGTCATGTGCCAGACATGTACATTGTAATGTCCTAGAATTTCCATGTCATTATTAATTAAATTATTAATTTAATTTCTAACGAGTTAGTTTTTCGAGATTATTTAAATCTTTTTATGTGATTAATTAATTACGTGATTAAATGATGATGTGATTAATTACTAGAATTAATTAAAGGGGGTCACTAATATGTTATTAAATTAGTGAACAAACCCTAAAGTTTTAATATTAAAATAATTGATAAGTTTCCTATTAATTAAATATTTAATTAAATCGAATATAATGAGTTAATTAAATATAATAAATTAATTAATATGATTATTAATTAATGTAAATAATGTAAAATATTAATAATAATATTTATTAGTCCATTTAGTAATTTAATACTAATGGGTTAGAGTATTTAATTATTTATTTAATCTAATTATTTATTTAATCATAGATTGAATAATTAATGTGTAAAGTATTAAATTAGCCCAACATGGATCAATTAGTAGCCCAAGTGAAGAATAATGAAATTTGACAAACTAGTAGCCTAAACAATTTAATAGGAGCCCAATTGGTATTTTAAATAAAGCCCAATACTTGACCCACTTGGAAAATAATTATGTAACTTATTAATTATTAAAAAGTGAGCTTATGACAATAATTTTGGGACTAGAAAAAAGGCATCAGCCGAGCATGATAGGAGAAGAGAGAGAAAAATAATGATTTTATTTTTATTTTAGTTTATTTTTCAATTATTTAATAAAAGGATTGCTTGTATTGATTTTTAAAGTATATGGATCATTCCTCTTTTCACCTAATGTGTCATTTAACCCATTTCTTGTGTAAGTATCCTTTCTACCCTCATGATGGTATTTTAATAGATATAGATTTTATATCTATCTAAATTGTAAGTATACTTACAATTTAGGAGCTTGTATTAGTCATTTCTTCTTCTTCTTCCACTTTGCAAGCTAGAGAGCATTTGAGAGTGTAGAAAAATATTTTGAGAGCAAAATACCAAGAGAATGAGTTCTTGGTTCATGTAATCTTCTTTCACCACCTATTTTGGAAGAAAAAATGAGGATAGCCATTGAATCAAGGTAATGGTTATTCTAAATCTAGTTTTTATTTTTAAATTAAATAAACCAACATGTGCGTATAAATATGTTAATATAGTTAATAATGTGTGGTAGTAATATTTATGTCATGCTTGAGTTTAATATGCTTGGTTTGTATTTTAGTATATTTGTATGCTAAAATATGTGTTTAGTAGTGTGTAAACAAGTTTTGAAATTTGTGACCAAAAATATTTTTATAAAACTTAGGTTTGATGTTCTAATATTATAGAACATTAAATCATGAGAAAAACAAAGTTTTAATCACTCAAAATGGAGTTATATACAAAAAATTATGATTTGTGGTAGTTTATGTGATGTAAAAAAATTTCATAAAAAAATGATATTAAATCATGAAAAATTAAATTTTCATGTTATATATTGATATTAAGTGATTGATATTTTTTTTGGATTTTTATTGAGGATTTAAAGCTTACTTGATGGTATAATTTTTATTAAAGTGTGTATTTTCGGTCACTGTTCACACTCTGCTGGAAAGAAAAAGAAAAACACTAGTCGCGCAATGCGCGCTACTGTTCACTGTCGGACGTGGAGCCAAACGACGTCGTTTGGCGAAAATAAAAATTTTATCCGCGCGTTATGCGCGGAAGCTGTCACCAGCTTTTCAAAAACGGCACCGTTTTGGTCCGTGGTTTCTATTAAGCGCGCAATGCGCGGGAGTAAGTTTCCGGGGAAATTACGATACTGCCCCTCCCGTTCGTTTTTCGGCGAAATTACTATTTTGCCCTCGGATCATTTTTCAACTTATTTACAGAAATGCCATTCGGGTTAATTTTAATTAATTTAAATATTTGAAAAATAATTTAAAATTATAACAATAATAATAATAATACAAAAATGATATTGGGGAGGATATTTTTCATTAAGTTTAATATTTAAATATTTTAAATATTAATCTAGTTAGCTAAACCATGGTTAAGTTAAATAAATTTATTATTTACAATGTTAATAATAAATAATGGTGATAATGTAGCAATTGTTATTTAATTCCTATTAAATAATAATTAATGAGAGATAAAAATTTATAAATTAATTATTTATTATTTAAATATTATTAAATCATAAATAAGGATAATTAAGTAATTAATTAATTATTTATTTAGCATTAAATAATGATTAATGGAAATTAAGTTATTAGATTAATAATTTATTATTTAATTTAAATAATAATTAAGGATGAATTGATTATTATTTAACCTTAAATAATAATTAAAATTAGTTAAATAATTAATTATTATTTAAATAACATTAAATAATAATTAAAGAGGATTAAAATTAGTAAACTATTATTTAATTTCCTTAAAATTAAATAATAGGTAAGGTTAATTACTTAGTTAATTATTAGTTGATTAATATTAAATTAAAGTAGATTAAAATTAAATCAATACTTATTTATTATTTAATTATTATTAAATAATAAGTAAGTACAATTAGTTATTATTTATTGTAAATAATAACTAAAATTAATTAATTAATTTCTATTTAATCAAGATTAAATAGTAATTAAATAGAGATTGAGTTAATAAAATAATTTAAATTTAATTATGATTTAATTAAACAATTGTAATAAGTTGTTTAAGGGTTTAATAAGTGTCCAACACTTAAGAAAAATATTTTATAACTTATTAAATTATTAACCTAATATGATTGAGGGTCTATAAGGTTAATAATATTATTTTGACAAATTTAATTATGTGACGACCCCAAATCCGGGTTCTATAACCTCGAGTTTGGTTCTCACTATTCAACACATTACTAACAATTAAATACATACATTGCATTTAAACATCGCGGAATAATACATATTGGTTCCCTTCAAAAGGTTACAATACCAAGGTCTATCAACCTTAACATAAACAGTTCCTATTATAAGGAATTACAAAAGGTTTAACAACAGTAAACACAAATTTAAGCTTCTAATTAGCATGTATAAACTAACTTAAGCTCTGGCCTTTCCTTTTCCCTTATCCTTCTTTGAGCAATCAGGATTATCTGAAAAATGGTTCATGATATAGCAAGAATGAGCAACTAGTTTGCTCAGCAAGTTTAGAACAATCATATAGATTTAATATATCATGAATGAATGGGAAATGTCATCAATGGTTCAACAATAGATATAACAATTGTGAATGAAACAGGATTCAAATTTTAATAAACAGAATATTTGAATCTTAAAATGCTGAGTGGTCACTAAGGACCCTGAACTAACGAGGGTATAATAGAGTTTCCTCTGACCCTTTGAGTTGTTTGGTTTTCAAGGGGATCAGCCTATTCAACCCGCTGTATATGCATTACATTTAGTCACTGGCGCCCAAAGTCGGTTTCCCGACACAAAATCCCCTAATTTAGGGTTGTTCAATTCTCAGACTTAATATAAGAAATCTGCACCCAACAATGGTTTGGATAAGCTTTTAAAAGTATTCAAGTATTGAATTTATAAATGAAATGTCTAGCTGAACTATTAGCTTTTGACATTTTTAATACAACTCATGAATCAAGAACTAATAAGCTTCAAGTGCACTAAGTGCGATTTTATAAATAATATGGATGTGGGATAATTTTAAATAATTAAACCACTTCAAGCTTTGACAATAAATACAAGTATAGAAACTTGTTCAACAATAAATGAGTAGGGTTAGAGAACTTGCCTGTTTGCTCAGCTACAATAATTGTCTAGCTTTAACTAACTTGCTTTGAAAGACCTAACATTAATAAAGTCGGTCTAATAATTAGTACGGCGTATTTGCATAACTATACGCTTAATAACGAACTTATTTACCACATAAGTACTAACACATAAATTACATTAGTCAAAACAATATTATTAACCTTATAGACCCTCAATCATATTAAGTTAATAATTTAATAAGTTAGAAAATATTTTTCTTAAGTGTTGGACACTTATTAAACCCTTAAACAACTTATTACAATTGTTTAATTAAATCATAATTAAATTCAATTTATTTTATTAACTCAATCTCTATTTAATTACCATTTAATATTGATTAAATAGAAATTAATTAATTAACTCTAGTTATTATTTAAAATAAATAATAACTAATTGTACTTACTTATTATTTAATTATAATTAAATAATAAATTAATTATTAACTTAATTTTAACCTTCTTTAATTTAATGTTAATCAACCAATAATTAACTAAGTAATTAACCTTACTTATTATTTAATTAAGGAAATTAAATAATAGTTTACTAATCTTAATCCTCTTTAATTATTATTTAAGGTCAATTAAATAATAATTAATTATTTAATTAATTTTAATTATTATTTAAGGTTAAATAATAATCAAATCATTCTTATTTATTATTTAAATTAAATAATAAATTATTACTCTAATAACTTAATTTTCATTAATCGTTATTTAATGCTAATTAAATAATAATTAATTACTTAATTATCCTTATTTATTATTTAATAATATTTAAATAATAAATAATTCATTTATAAATTTTATCTCTCTTTAAGTATTATTTAAAAGGCATTCAATAATAATTGCTAATTTATCATCTTTATTTATTATTAACATTTAAAATAATAAATAAATAATAAATTTATTTAACTTAATCATGATTAGCCAACTAGATTAATATTTAAAATATTTAAATATTAAACTTAATGAAAAATATCCTCCCCAATATTATTATTATTTTTGTTATAATTTTAAATTAATTTTTAAATATTTAAATTAATTAAAATTAACCCGAATGGCATTTTCGTAATTAAGTTGAAAAACCGGACCGAGGGCAAAATGGTAATTCTGCCAAGAAAAACACGGAGGGGCAGAATTGTAATTTCCGCCAAAATCATTTACAGCGCATTGTGCGTGCACCACTGCTACGGCTCCAAAACGACACCGTTTTGAGAAGCCGGAAGCGGCTTCCGCGCGTACGCGCGGAGTGATTTCCCGCAGAAGCCAAACGACGTCGTTTGGCTCCGCGTTTTTTCAGCCAAAAGCCTTTCGCGCATTGCGCGGACTGTTCCTAATTTTTTTCCTTTTAGCAAACAGTGAACAGTGCTCCGACATACACATTTTAATTAAAAATATACCTTCAATAAATCTTTAACTCTTCAATAAAAATCCAAAAAAATTACCAATCATCTTATATTAATTTACAACATGAAAAATTAATTTTTCATGATTTAATATCATTATTTTTTTATAAAAATTTTTACATCACATAAATTACCATAAATCATAACTTTTTGTATATAACTCCATTTTGAGTGATCCTAATTTTGTTTTTCTCATGATTTAATGTTCTATAATATTAGAACATAAAACCTAAGTTTTATAAAAATATTTTTGGACATAACTTCCAAAACTTGTTTACACACTATTAAACACATATTTTAGCATATAAAATATACCAAAATACAAACCAAACATATTAAACTCAAGCATGGCATAAATATTACCACTACACATTAATAACCATATTAATATGTTTATACTAACATGATGATTTATTTAATTTAAAAATCAAACTTCATTTAAAATAACCATTACCTTGATTTAATGGCTATTCTTCTTTTTCTCCCAAAATATGTTGTGAATCTTGAAGACATAAACTAGCTTAGCACTCATTCTCCTTCTCTTGCTCTCTCTCAAAATATTTTGCTCTCAAACTCTCTCTTTTGATTTTTTGAGCAAAATGAAATAACATCTATTAACTTTTCAAGTATACTTGAAAAATTAATAGATACACATAATGTATCTAATAATTTTGACCATTACAAGCTAGCTATTGGATACTTACACAAGTTAACAAGCCATGACTTGGTTGGTGAAAAGAAGCATGGTCCATGTACTTGAAAAAAAAATAAAACAAGCAATCCTTTTTAATTAAATAAATGAAAAATCAAATAATAATAATAATAATAATAAAAACAACACATTCTCTCTCCTCCTTCTTGCATGATTCGGCTGATAGCTTTTGATTTGTCCCAAAATGAGTGTCACATTCCACTTTTAAACAATTAATAGTTAATTTAAGTAATTTCCAAGTGGGCCAATCATTGGGCTTTAATTTAAAATACCAATTGAGCTTCTATTAAATTGTTTGGACTACTAAATTGTCAAATTTTATTATTCTCCACTTGGGCTACCAATTGACCCATGTTGGGCTAATTTAATAATTTATACATTAATTATTCAATCCATGATTAAATAAATAATTAAATTGAATAAATAATTAAATATTCTAACCCATAAGTATTAAATTACTAAATGGACTAATAAATATTATTATTAATATTTCACATTATTTACATTAATTAATAATCATATTAATTAATTTATTATATTTAATTCACTCATTATATTCAATTTAATTGAATATTTAATTAATAGAAAACTTATCAATTATTTTGATATTAAAACTTTAGGGTTTGTTCACTAATTTAATAACATATTAGTGACCCCTTTAATTAATTTTAGTAATTAATTACATAATTATTTAATCACATAATTAATTAATCACATAAAAAGATTTAAATAATCTCGTAAAACTAACTCGTTGGAAATTAAATTAATTATTTAATTAATAAAGACGTGGAAATTCTAGGACATTACAAATTATGTGTTAGTACTTATGTGATAGATAAGTTCCTTAGTGAGCGTATAGTTGTGCAAATACGCCGTACTAATTATTAGACCAACTTTATTAATGTTAGGTCTTTCAAAGCTAGTTAGTTAATGTGAGGATCCAAATTTTCAGGATTTTCTTTAATAAAATTAAATAAGAATTTAATTTATAAAAGTTATCAAGGTTGTTAAATTAATTATTATTTTATGTGATTTAAGCTATGTGATGAGATTTGATTAGTAAATTAAATTTGTACGGAGACCATGATAAATTATGAGGAATTAAAATAATTGCAAAGTAAATAAATTGTTTAAAAACAATTTATGAGGAATAAAAGAAATTCCATGTAATGGTAAAGTAAATTGTACAATAAAATTATTGTGAAGGTGCAGGAATTATTATTTAAATAATATTATTAGATATGAAATGAATATATATGTATGCATGTTTAATTGTGATAATTATAAATTTCATTCATTATGAGAATTAAGGGATTAATAATTAAATTAATCCAATTTTTAATGAAAAGCGAATGAGGAAGTTAATAAAATAGTGATTATTGATTTTAAATTAATTAAGAATTATGGTGGGAATTTAGAAATTAATTGAGAATAAATGTAATTATATAAATTATATAATAATAATTATATAGTTTATATAAGGAAATTAAAATGTTGTATGAAGGAAATAATAATTATATAAATTATATAAGAGAATTAAATTAATTAAGGATAGAAGAAAATTTTATAATTGTATTTTGTGTGAAATGAATAGGGATAAAGTAATTATATAACTTATATAATATTAAATTATATAATTTATATAAGGAAATTTAATGTAAATAGTAAAGAAATGAATAATAAATAAGAAAAATGGATATTTTAAGCTAGCTTAAAAATTATGTTTATGCATAATTAAATTATTATGACTTTTATGAAGGATAATATTTCGAAAATGTGAACATGTTAATGTAACATGTTGTCCAAGTAACGGAGTGAAAAATTATGAAAAATAATTTCCATATGTTATATGAATTATTTGATGATTTTTGGAGGTATAAATTACCTCATATAATTACATGCATGTCATTATGCGTGTACAAAATTTGTCATGTAAAGTACCCAAAAGAGGTATTAATATTAATAATAAATCATATTATGATTTTTAGTGAATTAAAATAAATATTTTATATACATTATATAAAATATTTATTACACGTTATAATTATGTAATGTATTAGAAAATTAAATTGCATGCATGATTTTTTTTCTTAGAACTTTCGAGAGAGAGAATTAGTCGGTTGCTAAGTCGGTGGAGTGATTTTTAATTCAAGAATTTTTTTAAGCAACTTGGGTTATAAAAAGGGAAAAAAGGAACAAGAAAAAAAAAGAAAGAAAAAGGGAATAAAAACATAAGCAAACATAACTATCTCTCTCTTCTCCACCAACCGAACACCACCACCCTTGCCGGCAACCACCATAGCTGCTAAGGGAAGAAAAGAGGAAGTTGGTGCTTACAAGGAAGGATAAGTAAGCTTTGGAAGGTATAATACTAGTTTCTTTGAATTATTTTAGTGATTATGTAATAAAATAATTTAGAGAAAAAAAAATAAGTAAATAATTAGAATTATTATTCTAAATAAATTTTGGGTAAAGATATGTTGATTATGTGATTTATAGAATAATTATGTTGTGGAAATTGTGAAGAAAATTGGATTATTTTTGGCCTAAGTTGATCTACTGTTCACATAAGGAAGCAAACTTTTTTTGGGCTTACCGCGCATGGCGCGGTGCAAAAAATTTTCCGGTAGAAGGCTTGAAACGACGTCGTTTTGGGGGGCTGCGCGGAAGAAAGGGCCGCGCAATGCGCGGACCTCGATGAAGCACAGCCAAACGACGTCATTTGGCTGGCGCAGGGGAAGAAAGCCGCGCGCAATGTGCGACGGCCGACGAGGAAATTACCGTATTGCCCTCAGTCTTTTTCAGAAATGACCAGCATGTCCCCAAGGTCGCGAAAATTACGGAAATGCCCCTGAACTTTCCGAAAAATTCCGGTTATGTCCCAAAGCCACGGAAATTACCAAAATGCCCCCAGAACTTGTTTTTAATTAAATAAATGTTTAAAAATCATAGAAAATTACGAAAAATACAGAAATGATGTTTGGGCATTAAATTTAATATTTTTGTAAAACTATTAAATATTGGAGATTAATATTTAAATATTTTAAATATTAATCTATTAAGTTTAAAGGTTGGAAAAAGGTTAAATAAAATTTTCGGACAACCAAATATGTTAAATTTTAACCGATGAGCCGGGTTGTCCGTAGTGAAGGCATTAAATATTAAGTTATGTTAAAGGACGAGGTTAATATAATTAATCATATAAATTAATAATTGGCCCTGAGATGATATTAATTAAGTAAATTAATATCATAAAGAGATAAATAATTATTATTTGATTATTTTATGATCATAGGTTGATCGAGTTAAGGGTTTGAGCTAACAATTTAAATAACTGGACGCCAGGGAAGTTCTTCAGTCCATTTTATGTTAAATGTTGAACTATTATGATATGCAATTCTTGTTTTAAATGCATACAAATTATGTGCTATGTGATACGTGTTTAATATGACCACAATGTGTTCTTTGTACAATGATATGAGATATATTGCTATAGTTGAAGCACAAGCACATGATATATGACACACACCAAGCATGTTATGGTATGTGCTACGTGAAACATGAACTGTTGAACTTGCTGAGCCATTGTGCTCATTACTTGCTTAATATACATTTTTTCAGGAAAGAAATAAATTTCAAAAACATCAGATGATGTAAAGACGAATTTTCCTAAAAGGTTATGAATGTGATTATTAAACGTTTGTATTATGATTCAAGGTGGATAATTTGTCAAAGTTATATTGATATGCTGTATGTACAGATAAGTTGGATCTGAATATGACGAGTATAGTTTAAATTGTGAACTGTAATTGTTCAACATGAATATTATGATAGAGACTATTATATGTTTGACTATGAATTACTACATAAGAATATTGTATGGATATAAATGACATTAAATGTTGAATGTTGACCTTTATGATACGGGTTACAGAAAGAAAAGAATAAGTAAAGGTTGCGATCCAGGGACTAGAATCCAGATGTAAAAATTTTAAATATTCAAATATTTTAATACAATGATTGGATTGAGAAAAGGAAAAAGAAAAATTTATACCGGAAAATTGGTACTTGATGATTTTAAAATCATTTTAATGGATAAAAGAAGGTGATTAAAGATTTATTAATGGATCAAAATTTGGACATAAGGAAACTAATGTTTCATAAATATGAAAATTAAGGTAATAAAGTTGGTCGAATTTCGGGGTCGTTACAGTTAAAGCTAGACATTAATTGTAGCTGAGCAGACATGCAAGTTCCTTATCTATAAACTCATTTCATTGAGCAAATTATTTATTTAAGCTTGAACTGTTATTTCCAAGCATGCTTTGAGTGGTTTAATTACTTTATAATTATTCCACATCGATATTGTTGTTATTCGCACTTGGTGCACTTGATATTGTACAGTCATTGACTTGTACTTATTTATTGTTCTACTGTTTAAAGAACTGTTCAAAGTAGGTCTAAGTCATTGTTTGGCTAGACATTTATGTTAAAGATTTAAAAAGTTATCCAAATAATTGAAGATGCAGATTCTTAGACTATTATGAACACCCCTTTATTATAGGGGAGTACCCTGTATCTAATATCAGGTAAAAAGTATATAAATTAAATGTTATGCATACACATATTGTACTGAGGCTGATCCCCTCTGGTACATATTTTCGGTATTAACCATTGGGTCAACCTACTATTGACTCCAGTGGATATTTATAGTTCATAGTCTATTTGACTATCCTAATTTTAAAAGCAAATCATTATTTCTGCTTATGTTATTCATATTATTGAATTGTTCAGCTATTCCCTTTCATTCATGCTATATTGTTTCTTGTTGTTATTTAAACTTGTTGAGCAAACTAGTTGCTCACCCTTGCTATATCATGAAACCTTATTGCAGTGCAACCCGAAACTTCGGGAAAGAACAAGGGTAAAGGAAAGATGAAGTGATAGACTTCAGGATGCAACCTTGTAGTTAATTAAATTAATTGTTATGTAATATAAATCCTAAGTACTTTATTAAGGGTATTTGTGTACTTTTGTGTAAGGTTATAGTATCTTGGGAGGAGTAACACCTTTTGAATGAACAACATATGTTTATTATTCCGCATTTAGTTATTATATGTTGTTTAGAGGTGAATGTTTGTATTGGATCGTGATGACCGGATCCGGGTATTTGGAACCCGAATTTGGGGGCGTCACAAGTTGGTATCAGAGCTGTAGGTTAGAAACGTTAGGATTGCGAAACCTAGGTTATAACCTTAATACTAAACTCTTATCGAGTGCGTTAAGAGATGAATCGGGGAGATTCATCATGTGGTGTATTTTTGGAGATGGATTGAGAAAATCCATCGAGCCGAGATGTACATGATAAAATATCATTTCATTTCATCAATGAATATATTTTATTGCAGTACTAACATGTGTTATTTGTGTGATTGTAGGATGACGGAGATAGGACAGTTGAGTACTGCAGTGGATGAGGTGATTTATACTGATATCCATATGGATACACAGCAGTTGGTAGGCTATGCACCTGTATCCCTGGTTGAGGAGCCAGAGTCAGATCCCGAGGAGGGAGATCGAGAGGACGCTGTCTGGGGCTGAGTGATGCGACCGTACAGCGATGAGGAGGCCGATACTGAGGATGAGGAGGATGAGGAGCCAGCTGAGTATGCTGATGGCATGGGCACTACTGCCAGTAACATCATTGATACTCTGACTACGGCTAATGATGAGCTAGAGGAGAGGGTTCAGCACCTAGAGGCGCAGAACCAAATACACCAGCAGACTGAGGAGTAGTATAGGGATGCAGCTTACATGTTCTCTAGTGAGAACATGGAGCTAAAGGATTAGATGGCTGAATTGCAGGCCAAAATTCAGCAGTTGGAGAGCGCTGCGCCTGCATTGGGTCCTATTGTGCAGCAGTTTATGATTCAGAACAGTCAGCTGAGGCAGACGGTGGGAAGATTAGATGCTAGGGAGATGGCTAGTCAGACAGTTTTTTAGACCATCCGGGCTGAGCTTGATAGGGAGAGAGCTGCTAAGATCGACACCTTAGAGTATGCTCTTGGCACTTCGTTTGATTGACTGAGGCGTCGGGTTATAAGGCACCCTAGGGAGGCGGGTAACAGCAGACATTGGATTCATCACCGTACAATAGAGGAGTTGGCCCAGCAGGCTTTACGCAGGGCTATTCGTAGGACTATTCGCCACAACAGGCGGTGATTTATTGTTGTTATCTTATTTGTACCTATTAGTAGTGAGTCCCACCTTTTGTTTCTATTAGGGATGTTTTAGCTGTTGTAAGCCTTTATATTTTGATTTATGCATAGGATGTCAGTTAGACCCCAACTCTTGTTCTGTTAGAGGGGTTGATGGTGGTAAATCCTCACTTTTTGTTTGTTAGAGGATAGTCGTTGTTAGGCAACTTGTGCCTTGAGCGTTTATAGAAGTATGCCACTTGTTGAGTCTGTACTAAAACATTGGTATATGAATATAAATGCAGTTATTTCCTTGTTTAAATCAAATATGCTTGATATATAGTTTTAAATTTAAATGTTAATTTGGCTAACATAATGCGTAGAACTATAAGCATAAGTCTAAGATTTGCTCTTTAGCAGATCATGCTGAAAGGTAGACCATGCAATCAACGTATCCCAGAGTCAGATATTGAGGTTGGGGATCAACCCAATCCTATGAGGATGTTTGCAGAAATGCTGGCGGAAGCCTTGCAAACTAGACCCCCACCAGTGGTAGTACAACCAGCACTGCAGCCAGCGCCGCATCTGGCAAATTTCAAGGACTTCCAACTAGTTGGACCACCGGAGTTTCAGGAAACTCTAAACCCGATCGAAGCACAGACTTGGATCGAGAAAATGGAGAAGGTGTTCGAGGTCGCTAGGGTGACTGAAGAATAGAAGACTAGTTTCGCTACCTTCATGATGAAGGGGGAGGCGAACTACTGGTGGAAGGCCAACAAGGGTTGTGCGGGAGAAGGCGTCATTACCTGGGAATGCTTTAAAGAAATGTTTCTAGAAAATTACTTTCCAGAAAGCATGCAGCAAGAAATGGAGGTGAAATTCCTCGAGCTAAAACAGGGGAGTATGTCTGTGGTCGAGTATGCGGCCAAGTTTAATGAGTTGGCAAGGTTTGCAACTCATCAAGTTGATACGGAGGCTAGGAAGGCTCGGAGGTTTGAGCTGGGACTGAAGCCGTGGGTGTACTGTTCAATACCATCACACACTTAAAATTACATAAAATATATCAATCATAAATAATTTAAACAACCTTGAAATTTTTTTGTTAATTAATTTTTTATTTAATATTATTAAAGTAATCCCGAAAATGCGGGTCCTCACATGTTCTTTAGGATATGGAACCTCTTTGGAGCCGAACCCTAAATGGTTGGTCCCTATGAGGGCTCTCTTAGGATTCCTCATGCAATCTTTTGTCAAGTCTCTCCGAATCTTGTTCCATCTGCTTACTTCCTTAATTATCTAGAAATCGAAGTCTTTCCTTTGGAGGTCACTTTACGTCATTTGTGAAAATAACTTGCTTTTGAGAGATCCTTTGGAACTTTAAGATTCTATAGCTAATCTTAAAAGCCAAACTTTGGGAACTCGAGTATGTGGCTTAAGACCTTGAAGTAATGATGGTATCGAAGATGGAGGCTCGAGATTATGTTATTACTAACTTGGAAGCTTTAGTTATGCCCCTTCTTGATACGTCATGACCATTTAGATCATGGCCATATGTAATCTTTAGTTTCTTGTTTTAGAAACTCACGTTATATTTCGGTTATCAGAATAACATTTTTCATTCATTATGCACTGTTATGAGTCGTTCTTGATTTGAATCCTTATGAATCAATAGTTGGTCCTTGAATCATAAATCACTTAAATTAATATTTCAAAAACTTGCATAATATGACATGGATAAATATTAATCATTTGCAAAACAATCACTTTGTATAAAATAATTTGTCGGAACATAAGTGAAAGTTTGAAATATTTTATTAATAATCATCTTGCTTTTAACGACAAGCATAACGTTTCAAATAAAAATACGATATTTCAATTTCAGTTGTGCTTCTGACAGATAACCTATAATATTCGCCACTTTTATTAATAAAGTGTAAATTATCGGGTTCGAGGATTAGGTTGGGGTGCCTCGATCACTTTTAGAGATAAAATACGTGTAACTTATCAGGTTCAATGACTTAATTAGGTTGGGGTACCTCGATCACTTTTAGATAAAAAAGTGTAACTTTATCAGGTTGAGGCCTTAGGGTTAAGTGTCTCGGTCATTTTTGAAGTTTGAAAGCGTAACTTTTCAAGTTGAGGGCTAATTATTCAGGTGCCTGAGTATTTTCAGGTTTAGGGTAGTTTACTCAGGTGCCTCATTTTTTTGGTCGAGGGTTGATTATTCAGGTGCCTCATTATTTTTAGGTTGAGGGCTGATTATTCAAGAGACTCATTATTTTCGGGTCGAGGGCTGATTATTCAGGTGACTTATTACTTTTGAAGTTAAAAGTGTAACTTTGTTGGGTTGAGGGTTTGTAGTCGAATCAGGGTGCGTTGATCACTTTTAGAGAGAAAATGTAACTATCTGGTGCCTCATCATTTGAGTCGTTGAATTTCTTTGTAAGTGTATCTACGAGGACTTGAAATTGGGTGCCTCGTCACTTGGGTCGTCCAATTTCTTGGCAAGTGCATTCTAAGAGGGCTTGGAAACCATTTAGAGTGGACCATGCACCATCTTGGGTGGATTTCTAATTCATCAATTCTTGTGCCTCCTCCATTGGCCATCCAATTTCTTGGGAATGGATATTCCTGAGGACTTCAACCACCATTTTTGATGGACCACCATTTGGGTGGATTTTTAAAATTCTCATTTCTACAGTTTAGAGATCCTTTAATGGTAGAGCTAGTATATGGGTTGTCTGCCATCTATTCTTCTTTTGCTTATTTCTTCCTTTCTTGTCCTCGTTTTGTCTGATAGTTAATCTTGCATCAAGAAAGGAACTCCAACAGAATAAGTTTGAAGAGTTGAATCCTTAGGGGGTCTTTGAGCTCAAACATCCTTCTAGCCCTCTTGTGGAGTTTCTTCTTGGTCACTTTCAATATTGAGTTTGTTAACGCCTTCGCTTGAATCATCTTCCCAAGGGGAGACCATTCGAAAGGGTTCATTAAACTCGTTTACTAACTCTAGAGCATGCTCTGTGGAAAATATTTCTCTGTAAGTTTTATCCGGTAACCTTGATTTGGAAAGTAAGAATTATTGAGTCCATTATGCCCCTAGTTTTCTTCACTTTGAGAAATCAAAAGTAAAGATAACTTCCTAAAATATTCTTGAATTATATCGTCCATAAAGGTGCATTCCTCGTCCTCAGGGTATTCTTGGCACGAACGATATTGTCGTTGCAGTGCATCTGCTTTTTTCTTCATTTTGGGCCAATAATACCCTTGGCATTATCACCTTCAGTATAACCCAATATCTGCCAATCCATTGTTTCTTCATGCACCTGGCCGTTAAAAGAGGGAACCCCGAAGGGAGCTCTAATAGGATTCTCTAGTGTACACTTGTGTCGTGTAAGGCTTGTTGACTAGGTAGTTGAGTATGACTTGGAATGGGCAAAATTTGTACTTGTGAAAACACTGGGAGTTGTCTACAATGATTGTTGATTAAGACCAACTTGACTCTTTTCGGGGTTGTGACATGTCACCACTGTTCTAGGGCTCTATATTGATGATTGTAATTCGCTGGCCTTCTGTTGTCGGAGGTGCATTCTGATTGTCAATGTTACTGTTACCCACTCCTGCTCGCGCTGTTTATGAACTTCTTAGAAACATGGATTGACAAGTTGGGATTTGCATCAATTGTTGGTGGAAACTCCTCATTTCCTCTTGTTGTTCTGCATCTCTGACATCAATAATAGCATCATCCCCTACCTCACGGTCAGTGAAACTCGACCCATAATTCTAAAGTAGTCGCTTTGAAGAAAAATCCGGTAAGGTAAGGTGTGAGGATCCGAATTTCCAGAATTTCTTTAATAATATCAAATGAAAATTTAATTGATAAAAATTATCAAGGTTGTTAAAGAAATTATTATTTTATGTGAATTAAGGTATGTGATATGATTTAATTGATAAATTAAATTTGTACAGAGATGGTGATGATTTGTGTTGGTTTAGAAAAATTGAAAAGTAAATAAGTTGTTTAAAAATAATTTATGAAAGATAAGAAAAATGTCAGATAAAGGTACAATAAATGGTACAATTAAATTGTTATGAAAGTACAGAAATTATGATTTTAAAGGAGGTTATGTGATAATGTAAATGCATGAATTAAATATGTATATATTTATATATATACATTTGTATATATATATATATATGTGTGTGTGTGTGTGTGTGTGTGTGTGTGTGTGTGTGTGTGTGTGTGTGTGTGTGTGTTATGTTTAATTAATAATTATAAATGCTATTAATTATGGAAATTAAGGGATTGATAATTAAATTAATCCAAAGTTAAATGAAAAGGTAATGAGGAAATTAGTGGAATTGTAATTATTGATTTTAGATTTAATTAAGAATTATGGTAGAAATTTAGAAATTAATTGAGAAGGAAAAGTAATTATATAAATTATATAATAATAAATTATATAAGGAAATTAAAATAAGGTATGAAGAAAATAATAATTATAATAATTATATAAGAATAATTATGTAATTTATATAAGGTGATTAAATGGAATAAAGTTGGAGGAAGTTAAGAAATTATTTAAAAGGAGAATGTAATTATATAAATTATATAATATTAAATTATATAATTTATATATAAAGAAATTAATATGAATATTAAAGAAATTGAATAATAAATAAGAAAAAGAAATGTTTTAATTTAATAAAAATTATGGTTATGTATAATGGAATTATTATGACTTTTATGAAGAATAATATTTCGGAAACGTGAACATGTTAATGTAACATGTTGTCCAAGTAACGAAGTGAAAAATTACGAGAAATAATTTTTATATGTTAGATTAATTATTTTATGATTTTTGGAGGTATAAATTACCTCAAATAGTTACATGCATGGCTTTATGCGTGTACAAAATTTGTCAAGTAAAGTACCCAAAAAGGGTGTTAATATTATTTATAAATCATGATATGATTTTTGGTGAATTAAAATAAATATTTTGTATATATTATATAAAATATTTATTACACGTGATAATTATATAATGTATTAAATTATTTAAATTTTTCATACTAATCCGAATTTGGCTAAGTCGGTGGTGGTGAGAGTCGGTGGACTCTTTATTTCTTTCCAAGTCGGTTAATTGTGGGTATTAAAACCAAAAGCAATGCAAGTAAAGGAAATAAAATATAAAATAAAAAATAAAAAAAGAGAGAAAGAAAGCAAAAACATATTTTCCTCTCCTTTCTCCTTCTTTCTCCCAACCGAGAACCATCACTACACCACCTTACGCCACCGAACATCCATGGCTAGCTAGGGAGAGAAATTTTTGGGTCATCCAAGTGAAAGAAAAGCTTCAAGGAAGGTAAAATAATTAAATTATTTGATTATTCATGTATTTTTAATGATAAATTAGTATTGTGAAAAATAGTAAATAATTAGTATAATTATTCTAAATAATTTATAGATATATATCTATGAATTATGTGATATTTGGAATTATTTTGTGGTAAAATTTGTGAGCAAAATGGTGTTTGGATGATAAGTTGATACACTGTTACGCGAAGCAGAAGAAGAAGAAGGAAAAGCCTGCCGCGCAATGCGTGGCAGCCATATTTTTTTCGGTCGCTGGGCATAAAACGGCGTCGTTTAGGAGCAGTTAAAGCAGGACCGCGCCATGCGCGGCTGTATCTGGGTCACCGCCAAGCAAAACGACGTCGTTTGGCTGGCGCAGGAAGGGCCGCACGCAATGCGCGGCGGTCGTCACGTTGGGTAATTACCAGCGTGCCCTCGACTTTTTTCGGAAAGGACCGCCGTGTCCTTTAGCCTCGACAATTTACAGAAATACCCCTAGAGTTTCCGGTAAATTCCAATTGTGTCCCTTGGCGCGTTAAAATGACGGTAATGCCCCTGAACTTTCTGGAAAATTCGGTTATGTCCCCAAGGGCGCGAAAATTACCAAAATGCCCCAAGAATTAGTTTTTAATGAAATAAATGTTTAAAAATTGTTTAAAAATTTCAGAAAATTATAGAAAAATACTAAAAATATAGAAATGATGTTTGGACATTAAATTTAATATTTTTGTAAAAATATTAAATATTGGGAATTAATATTTAAATATTTTAAATATTAATGTAATGAGTTCAAATGTTAGAAAATGAATAAATAAAATTCGGACAACCAATTATGTTAAATTTCATCTGATGAACCGGGTTGCCCGTAGTGAATGCATTGATATTAAGTTAAAATTTATATTTTTAAGACGAGGTTAATATAATTAACCATATAAATTAATAATTGGCCCAGAGATGATATTAATTAAGTAAATTAATATCATAAAGAGATAAATAATTATTATTTGATTATTGTATGATCATAGGTTGATCGAGTAAAGGGTATGACATATCAATTTAAATAACTGGACGCCAGGCAAGTTCTTCAGTCCCTTCTATGTTAAATGTTAGACTGTTATAATATGCAATTCTTGTTCTAAATGCATACAAATTATGTGTTATGTGATACGTGATTAATATGACTACAATGTGTTCTTTGTGCAACGATATGAATATATATGAGATATATTGTTCAAGTAGAAGCACAAGCACATGATATTTGACACACACCAAGCATATTAAGGTATGTGCTATGTGACACATAAATTGTTGAACTTGCTGAGCCGTTGTGCTCATTACTTGCTTAAATAATATTTTTGCAGGAAAGAAATGAATTTCAAGAATATCAGATTTTGTAGAGACGGATTTTCCTAAAAGGTTGTGAATGTCATTATTAAATGTTTGTATTATGATTCAAGGTGGATAATTTGTCAAAGTTATATTGATATGTTGTATGTATAGATAAGTTGGATCTGAATATGACGAGTATAGTTTAAATTGTGAACTGTAATTGTTCAATATGAATATTATGATAGAGACTATTATATGTCTGACTGTAACGACCCCGAAATTCGACCCTCTTTATTACCTTAATTTTCATATTTATGAAACATTATTTTCCTTACGTCCAAACTTCGGTTCGTTAATAAATCTTTCATCTCCTAAATTGATCCATTATTTAATTTCAATATCATCAATTATCAAAATTCTCATATAAATTTTTTTTTTCTTTCTTGATTCAATCGTTGTATTAAAACATTTGGATATTCAAAATCCTTACATCTGGATCCTAGTCCCTGGATCGCAACCTTTACTTTTTCTTTCTCTTACCAGTATCATATTTCTCAACATTTCAAATTTAATGTTGATTATAAATCCATAATTATTCCTTTGTTTCATAATTCATAATTAACCATTGAATAGTCTCTATCGTAATATCTATCTAGTACCATTACCATTCAAAATTTAACTTTACATATTCTGTCTGGATTCGACATATACGTACATACGAAATATCATGATAAACTTAACACATGCATCCATGTTGAATGGAAATTAAAACAATACATTTTCCCACCTTCTAGACAATTCTTCTTTAATTTAATCCAATATTCTTGAATTTCATTTCTTTCCTGCAAAAGGTTTATTAAGCAAGTAATGAGCACAATGGCTCAGCAAGTTCAACAGCTATACTTCACGTAGCACATACCTTATCATGCTTGGTGTGTGTCATACATCATGTGCTTGTGCTTTTACTATAGCAATATATCTCATATATATTCATATCGTTGCACAGAATACACATTGTGGTCATATTAATCACGTATCACATAACACATAATTTGTATGCAGTTAAAACAAGAATTTCATAACATAACGTTCCAACATTTAACATAAAAGGGACTGAAGAACTTGCCTGGCGTCCAATTATTAATTTATATGGCCAATTATATTAACCTCGTTCCTTAAAATATTCGTTTAACTTAATATCTAATACCTTTTATACGGACAACCCCGCTCATCGGATAAAATTTAACATATCTGGTTGTCCAAAAATTTTATTTAAACATTTTCTAACCTATAAACCCATTTGATTAATATTTAAAATATTTAAATATTAATCCTCAATATTTAATATTTTTACAAAAATATTAAATTTAATGCCCAAACATCATTTCTATATTTTTAGTATTTTTCTATAATTTTCTAGAATTTTTAAACAATTTTTAAACATTTATTTCAATTAAAACTAATTCTGGGGGCATTTTGGTAATTTCCGCGCCCATAGGGACTCATTCGGTATTTCCCGAAAAGCCCAGGGGCATTTCCGTCATTTCGGCAACGTTAGGGACAAATCCGGAATTTTCCGAAAAGTCCAGGGGCAATTCTGTAACTTCCGCGGCCTTGGGGACACGTTGGGTATTTCTGGAAAAGCTGAAGGGCACGGCTGTAATTTTACAGGGCCAAGGGACACGGTCGGTATTAACCGAAAAGAGCAGGGGCACGCTGGTAATTTCCAGCGTGTCGTCGGCCGCGCATTGCGCGCGGCCCTTCGCTTCAGGCGCCAAAACGGCGTCGTTTCCAGAAGCCTCCGCGCAAGGCGCGGCTGCCTCGTCTGTGCGGCCCCAAAACGGCGCCGTTTCACCCCCGCACATGCAAAAAAAATAGCTACCGCGCAATGCGCGGCAGCCCCCCCTTTTTTTTCCCAGTTTTCTTCCGGCAGCAGTACAAACCAAGCAAAAAATTATCATTTTTGTTCCAATTTTTCACCACAAAATCATTCTAAAAATTACATAATTCATAACTATACATGCAAAAATTATTTAGAATAATTATTCTAATTATTTACTAATTTTTCATAAAATTAATTTACCACCATAATTATAAAAATAAATCAAATAAATTCATTTTATACCTTCCCTTAAGCTTGAAATTCTCCCTCTTGGTGGCTCTAATATTTCTCCCTCTTATGGTGGCCATGGAGTTCTCGGTGAAGGTGGTGTTCGGATAATCATGGAGGCTTCGGTGGAAGAGAAAGGAAATGGAGAGGAAGATAGTGTTTTTGTTGCTTTTCTTTTCTTTCTTTTTATTGCTTTTATAAGCCAAAGATGCTTAACCAAAATTTGTCAACTTAATAAGTCCACCGACTTATTCAACTTAAGCCACCACCGACTTAAATTTTAGGATAAGCCACATGCAATTTAATTAATTTACTACATTACGTAATTGTTACATGTAATAAATACTTTATATAATATATATAAAATATTTATTTTAATTCACTAAAAATCATGACATGATTTATAAATAATATTTAGACTCCTTTTGGGTACTTTACTTGACAAATTTTGTACACACATAATAACATGCATGTAATTATATGAGGTAATTAATACCTCCAAAAATCATAAAATAAATCATATTGCTTATAAAAATTATTTTTCATAATTTTTCACTTCGTTACTTGGACAACATGTTACATTAACATGTTCACATTTCTGAAATATTATTTTTCATAAAAGTCATAATAATTCCATTATGCATAAATATAGTTTTTAATAACTTAAAACATTCATTTTTCTTATTTATTATTCAATTTCTTTAATATTCATATTAATTTCTTTATATATAAATTATATAATTTAATATTATATAATTTATATAATTACATTCTCCTTTTTAAATAATTTCTTAATTTCCTCCAACTTTATTACATTTAATCACCTTATATAAATTACATAATTGTTCTTATATAATTTATATAATTATTATTTTCTTCATACCTTATTTTAATTTTCTTATATAAATTATATAATTTATTATTATATAAATTTATATAATTACTTTTCCTTCTCAATTAATTTCTAAATTTCCACCATAATTCTTAATTAAATCTAAAATCAATAATTACAATTTTATTAACTTCCTCATTCGCCTTTTATTTAAATTTTGATTAATTTAATTATTAATCCCTTTAATTTCATAATTAATAACATTTATAATTATTAATTAAACATAACACACATATATATACAAATGTATATATATAAATATATACATATTTAATTCATGCATTTACATTATCACATGTCCTCCTTTAAAAGCATAACTTTTGTACTTCCACAATAATTAAATTGTACAATTTATTGTACATTTACCTAGAATTTCTTTTATTCTTCATAAATTGTATTTACACAATTTATTTACTTTTCAATTATTTTAAATTCACATAATTCATCACCATCTCTGTACAAATTTAATTTACTAATTAAATTCCTTCAAACACTTTAAATTACTTAAAATAATAATTAACTTAAACAACCTTGATATTTTTATATCAATTAATTCTTATTTGATATTAATAAAGAAATCCTAAAATTCGGATCCTCACATTCTTCCCTCCTTAACAGGATTCCGTCCTCGGAATCATAATTGCCGTAATAATTATACGTATATTATTCATAGCACCTTGCTATACCTTCATCTTGATGATTAACAATTTAATCAATAATAATTATATTTTACCTCTTTAATATCCATAACTTACATGGATAACCTCATAATGGTCATTACTGTCAGAATATTTAATTTACAATTTCTTTATAGTAGTACATTTCATAGTTCTCTAAAAATTTTATGAATAACACTTTAATTCATTTCTCGATATACTTATCAAGATTATTTCTCATTCTCCGAAAACTTTTATTTCTTTAATTATACTTACCCTTACACAATCCACTTACGACATTCTTATATCTCACATCATTCATACTCTGCACATTCATCTTTCTCTTCTTAGTTCATATAATCCTTCTTCATATTTCATAATTCATTTCTTAACACCTTTTATCATTCAACACTAGGTTTTAAATGCTAATCTTTATTTGGAATTATTTTTAAAATCCTGGGTGTCACATTCACCCCTCCTTCGTAAAATTTCGTCCTCGAAATTTCTATGTATTGATATCTCATTCATTTGTAACCATTACAATTTCTTTTTACTCATTCCATATATCTTTCTTTCATTCCGTCCTCGTAATCATTACACACTGTTATTTCTAATCCATCACATTTCATAATTTCTTTACTTCACAATTATTACTTTCATTATCCCTCACAATTTAAAATACTACCCCATCCTACCATCCAATCTTCATAAGAGTAGAAGAAATAAAAATTTTATTTTGGAAAACTTTCATGATATGCTGAATGAACATTTATCCCGGTTTACAGTACTTCACTCCCCGAGTACTTCATACTGCAAACCCTGACAGTGGATCAATCTGTCATTAAAGTGATGCATGTTTCACCATACATTGGCACGCCAGATGATCAATCTGCAATGCCTGTGTCTTGTTATGCCAAGTGACCATTTGATCAACCTGCAATAGTCTTAATCTTTTTGTTCATCTCAGCCTTAAAATTCATTCAAAAGTAATTTGATTAGTTATAACTTGCAAAAAAATACGAATTCAATATTTTACAAAATTTGTCTAGCTGAATCAATAGCTCAGACTTATATTTCTTCAACGCTTGTCTAGCTAGATCAATTAGCATAGACTTACTTTTAACAATTTATAACTCGCAGAAATTTTTAAAACATTCATCATGTCAAAACTTTTCAAAACGTCTAGCCCAGTCTAATGGCAATGACTTATAGCTTTGACGTACTTTTATAAATCAAAATCATTTATGACTTCATGTTACCGCATCATTTTGACAATCCGTTGAGGATTTCGTCGTTAATAATTCCTACACCATAAACCGTACTTTATGGTGTTGAATCATCTTATAACGAAATAGTACCGCACCGTCTCAACAACACGTTGAGCATTCCGTCATTCATCACATCTGCACCGGGCTAAAAGGTGCGTGGATGATTCTTTAAAATACATTTTGATGTTAAAAAATATTTTTGTCTAGCCGAAACAAGTAGCATAGACACTTTTTAAATCGCTTAAAATTCATATATATTTTTCAAAGCACACACGTGTCAAATCAACTTGAAGCCAAAAATTTCGAAATCTAGCAAAGCTAGAAGAGTGGAAATATCCTAAATTCCCTAACATTCACTTTCTGCTTCTTCATTTAATTACAAATTTATTGCTAGGACTATTATTCTTTATCACATTAAAAGTTCTATCTACTCCAACTTTTCTATACCCCCGTATAGTTCATCAAACTTGTCACACATTATGAGTCCAGAAACTTACCACAAGAATGTGAGTTTTAAAGCTTGTCCTAGCAATATGTAGTCTAAGAACAAATCAAAGACTATCCATATGCTGAGGGGCTCAAAACATACCATACGATTATGAGTCATGGACTTACCATATGCATGAGTTTTAAGAACTCATGCCTAAACTGAATATTATCTATTTATCAAAACCACTAGCGCGACTCTAAAATTTCAATGATTATCACATAGTAACTAAGTAAACACAAATCCCCCGCCCATACAAAGGATTGTGCAACTCAGTCACCACGTGAGTCCTCAATTGAAATTTCGTACCCAAGCTTTCTACCCCCTTATCGTAACCTTTCTGTCATTCATATCTCATCATTTTCTGAATTTGTCTTGTACTATTTCATAGTACCATATCTCTTTATAGCATCAAGCTATACCTTGTTGACCATTATCAGGTCTTTCTATTATTTCACATTCTTACTTGATCCCATCATGACCTTGCTTTACAATCCATTCCTTACTTGTTTCCCTTATCTCATGATTGTATCATAGTACGATCCTCTTACCGTTCCTGATCATGTTATTATGATCTCTTCCTAGACGTTTTGGATTATCTTGTCATCTTTATTACTTAAATCAGGTATCCTCTGATTATCTTTGAGATTCATCTTTGAATCATTTCAAATATTCTTTTAGATATGTTCTTAATTGAACTTATAAATTTTCTTAATTCATTACTTTCATTCAACTCTTTCTTAACATCTTTATCTCTTCCTTATAATCTTATCTCTTCCTTGCAATCTTTCATATTTCCTTTACTTTAGCCAAATTTTTGAGAACTATCTTTCTCAACTTACATCTTTTCCATTCTAATTCCCCCATGTTCATCAAACTTATCACGTATTTGGGCTCAGGAACTTACCATAATCATATGGTTAAGAAGCTTGTCCTAGTCAGGCCATAGTCGCCCATTCGCTAAAGGGGCTCCACCATACAATCATGAGTCACAAGCTTACTATACGCTTGAGTTTTCAGAACACTCAACTAACCGTACTATTTCTTACTTTAGGTTATAGCCTAAGGTATCATTTTCCTAAGGTTTATAACCTCTGGCTCTGATACCAACTGTAACGACCCCGAAATTCGACCCTCTTTATTGCCTTAATTTTCATATTTATGAAACATTATTTTCCTTACGTCCAAACTTCGGTTCGTTAATAAATCTTTCATCTCCTAAATTGATCCATTATTTAATTTCAATATCATCAATTATCAAAATTCTCATATAAATTTTTTTTTTCTTTCTTGATTCAATCGTTGTATTAAAACATTTGGATATTCAAAATCCTTACATCTGGATCCTAGTCCCTGGATCGCAACCTTTACTTTTTCTTTCTCTTACCAGTATCATATTTCTCAACATTTCAAATTTAATGTTGATTATAAATCCATAATTATTCCTTTGTTTCATAATTCATAATTAACCATTGAATAGTCTCTATCGTAATATCTATCTAGTACCATTACCATTCAAAATTTAACTTTACATATTCTGTCTGGATTCGACATATACGTACATACGAAATATCATGATAAACTTAACACATGCATCCATGTTGAATGGAAATTAAAACAATACATTTTCCCACCTTCTAGACAATTCTTCTTTAATTTAATCCAATATTCTTGAATTTCATTTCTTTCCTGCAAAAGGTTTATTAAGCAAGTAATGAGCACAATGGCTCAGCAAGTTCAACAGCTATACTTCACGTAGCACATACCTTATCATGCTTGGTGTGTGTCATACATCATGTGCTTGTGCTTTTACTATAGCAATATATCTCATATATATTCATATCGTTGCACAGAATACACATTGTGGTCATATTAATCACGTATCACATAACACATAATTTGTATGCAGTTAAAACAAGAATTTCATAACATAACGTTCCAACATTTAACATAAAAGGGACTGAAGAACTTGCCTGGCGTCCAATTATTAAATTGATAGCTTAAACTCTCAACTCGATCAACCTATGATCATAAAATAATCAAATAATAATTATTTAACTCCTTGTGATATTAATTTAATTAATTAATATCATCTCTAGGCCAATTATTAATTTATATGGCCAATTATATTAACCTCGTTCCTTAAAATATTCGTTTAACTTAATATCTAATACCTTTTATACGGACAACCCCGCTCATCGGATAAAATTTAACATATCTGGTTGTCCAAAAATTTTATTTAAACATTTTCTAACCTATAAACCCATTTGATTAATATTTAAATATTAATCCTCAATATTTAATATTTTTACAAAAATATTAAATTTAATGCCCAAACATCATTTCTATATTTTTAGTATTTTTCTATAATTTTCTAGAATTTTAAAACAATTTTTAAACATTTATTTCAATTAAAACTAATTCTGGGGGCATTTTGGTAATTTCCGCGCCCATAGGGACTCATTCGGTATTTCCCGAAAAGCCCAGGGGCATTTCCGTCATTTCAGCAACGTTAGGGACAAATCCGGAATTTTCCGGAAAGTCCAGGGGCAATTCTGTAACTTCCGCGGCCTTGGGGACACGTTGGGTATTTCTGGAAAAGCTGAAGGGCACGGCTGTAATTTTACAGGGCCAAGGGACACGGTCGGTATTAACCGAAAAGAGCAGGGGCACGCTGGTAATTTCCAGCGTGTCGTCGGCCGCGCATTGCGCGCGGCCCTTCGCTTCAGGCGCCAAAACGGCGTCGTTTCCAGAAGCCTCCGCGCAAGGCGCGGCTGCCTCGTCTGTGCGGCCCCAAAACGGCGCCGTTTCACCCCTGCGCATGCAAAAAAAATAGTTGCCGCGCAATGCGCGGCAGCCCCCCCTTTTTTTTCCCAGTTTTCTTCCGGCAGCAGTACAAACCAAGCAAAAATTTATCATTTTTGTTCCAATTTTTTACCACAAAATCATTCTAAAAATTACATAATTCATAACTATACATGCAAAAATTATTTAGAATAATTATTCTAATTATTTACTAATTTTTCATAAAATTAATTTACCACCATAATTATAAAAATAAATCAAATAAATTCATTTTATACCTTCCCTTAAGCTTGAAATTCTCCCTCTTGGTGGCTCTAATATTTCTCCCTCTTATGGTGGCCATGGAGTTCTCGGTGAAGGTGGTGTTTGGATAATCATGGAGGCTTCGGTGGAAGAGAAAGGAAATGGAGAGGAAGATAGTGTTTTTGTTGCTTTTCTTTTCTTTCTTTTTATTGCTTTTATAAGCCAAAGATGCTTAACCAAAATTTGTCAACTTAATAAGTCCACCGACTTAAATTTTAGGATAAGCCACATGCAATTTAATTAATTTACTACATTACGTAATTGTTACATGTAATAAATACTTTATATAATATATATAAAATATTTATTTTAATTCACTAAAAATCATGACATGATTTATAAATAATATTTAGACTCCTTTTGGGTACTTTACTTGACAAATTTTGTACACACATAATAACATGCATGTAATTATATGAGGTAATTAATACCTCCAAAAATCATAAAATAAATCATATTGCTTATAAAAATTATTTTTCATAATTTTTCACTTCGTTACTTGGACAACATGTTACATTAACATGTTCACATTTCTGAAATATTATTTTTCATAAAAGTCATAATAATTCCATTATGCATAAATATAGTTTTTAATAACTTAAAACATTCATTTTTCTTATTTATTATTCAATTTCTTTAATATTCATATTAATTTCTTTATATATAAATTATATAATTTAATATTATATAATTTATATAATTACATTCTCCTTTTTAAATAATTTCTTAATTTCCTCCAACTTTATTACATTTAATCACCTTATATAAATTACATAATTATTCTTATATAATTTATATAATTATTATTTTCTTCATACCTTATTTTAATTTCCTTATATAAATTATATAATTTATTATTATATAAATTTATATAATTACTTTTCCTTCTCAATTAATTTCTAAATTTCCACCATAATTCTTAATTAAATCTAAAATCAATAATTACAATTTTATTAACTTCCTCATTCGCCTTTTATTTAAATTTTGATTAATTTAATTATTAATCCCTTTAATTTCATAATTAATAACATTTATAATTATTAATTAAACATAACACACATATATATACAAATGTATATATATAAATATATACATATTTAATTCATGCATTTACATTATCACATATCCTCCTTTAAAATCATAACTTTTGTACTTCCACAATAATTAAATTGTACAATTTATTGTACATTTACCTAGAATTTCTTTTATTCTTCATAAATTGTATTTACACAATTTATTTACTTTTCAATTATTTTAAATTCACATAATTTATCACCATCTCTGTACAAATTTAATTTACTAATTAAATTCCTTCAAACACTTTAAATTACTTAAAATAATAATTAACTTAAACAACCTTGATATTTTTATATCAATTAATTCTTATTTGATATTAATAAAGAAATCCTGAAATTCGGATCCTCACACTGACTATGAATTATGACATAAGAATATTGTATGAATATAAATGACATTAAATGTTGAATGTGAATCTTTATGATACGGGTTACAGAAAGAAAAGAATAAGTAAAGGTTGCGATTCAGGGACTAGGATCCAAATGTAAGGATTTTACATAATCAAATATTTTAATACAATGATTAAAAAAAAAAGAAAAAAATTATACCAAAATTTTGGTAATTGTTGATTTTAAATATCAGATAATGGATCAAATAAGGTGGTTAAAGATATATTAACGAACCGAAATTTGGACGTTAAGATAAATAATGTGTAATAAATACATAATTTAAGGTAATAAAGTGGGTCGAATTTTTGGGTTGTTACATAAGGTCTTGTAACTTTCTTAGCAGCAATCATGTTCTGTTATGTCTTTCCTCTTGGCAGGGTTCAATTTTCTTCAGATCTTAGTCTATTGTGAAATGAAGGACTATTTATAGAGTTTCCTAGCGCATGGGTCATGTGCCAGACACGTAAATGTCTTTAGGGAAAATTCAAGAAATACCCTTTGTAATAGGAAAATTCCTAGAATGCCCCTGGTTACCTTTGTAATGCCCAGATCGTCCAATTCTTCTAGCCACCAATCCAATCCTTCAACCGATTCCCAAAATGAGTTCTGTTAATAAATCTTTAATTACCTTAACTAATCCATTCATTGACATCAATTACCAAATTTTTCAATATAATTTTTTTAATCATTGTATTAAAATATTTTGGCATTTAAAAAATTAGCATCTCGATCCTAGTCCCTGAATCGCAACCTTTACTTTTTCTTTTCTTTCATGATAAGTACTCTTGAATAATCTAAATACATAACTAAACCTTATTTATCCGATCAAAGTTCGATCTATATATATATAACTCATGAATTATAACCACTCATTCCACTAATTTAACCATATCTAGTTTTTATATACAAATAAAATATATACAGTAATTACATTTGCAACTTTCCTTGATGTCGCACATAATCTCTAGTCATGATTTAATATCTGAAGTTTCATTTTTACCTGCAAAATTTATGTTAGGCAAGAATGAGCACTAGGGCTCAGCAAGTTCAATACTGTGCACATAACACATAACATAACATGCTCTGTGTGTGTCATACATCATGTGTTGTGCTTCTACTAAAGCAATATAACTCACGTGCATCATATCTATTTCCAATTAACAATTACCTAAATAAAATATTGAACAACTTCACATAAAGTCATATATTTGCACCGAAGGCACATAGCAGTCATATCAACCATGAATCACATAACACATAATTTTATATGCGTTTGAACAAAAGTTAATATATACTAACAGATAAACAATTAATATCAAGTACTAAAAAACTTATCTCGGTGTCGAAATTAATAATTAACCAATTTATAATTTTTCTCATACAACCTATCGTAAATCAATTAAATAATAATTGATTAGCACTTTACTATATTAACTTAATTAATATAAAATACTTTCAGTTGTCCGGACTTTTATTTAACAATTTTCTAAAATTTTAAACTTACTAGATTAATATTTAATTTATTTAAATATTAGTTTCAAATATTTAATATTTATAGAAAATATTAAATTTTATGTCTAAATATCATTTTTATATTTTTAGTATATTTTTATAATTTTTTAAACAATTTTTAAACATTTATTTTAATTAAAAATAGCTTATGGGACAAAATCGGAATTTTTGAGAAAGGCAGGGGCACGCCGATCATTTGACAAGGTTAGGGACACGCTCGACATTTTCTAAAAAGGTCAGGGGCACGCTGGTCATTAACCAGCAGTGCGCCCGTGCCTTGCGCGACCCCTTCTTCTGCCTACGCCGAACGACGTCATTCGACCTACTGTTACCGAAGTCGCCGCACATGGCGCAACTTCCCTCCTTCCGCTCCCAAAAATGCCGTCGTTTTTAACTGGCTTCGAAAAAAAATGATCGCCGCGCAATGCGCGGGTGGCCTTAAATTTCTTCCTTCTTTCCTTCTAGTAACAGTAGCCAAGCAACACTATTTTACACCATTTTTGATCATCATTTGCACAACATAAATACTCTAAACCTTATATAACCCATAAATACACATCCAAAAATTATATAGAACAATTATCCTAATTATTTACTATTTTTTCACAAAATTATTTCATCACTAAAAATACTAAAATAAATCAAATAAAAATACTTTATACATTCCTTAAGATTGAAAATCTTTATTTGAAACTTTTTCTACACTTTGATAGCACCCAAAACTTTTCTCTTCCTTGGTGGTGGTGCTCGGTGGCGGTGATGGTGGTGGAAGAAGAATAATGAAAAGATGAGATGGCTTGTGTTTTTGTTTGTTTTTTATTTTTATTTTTTTATATGTGCATGCCTCCCTTATTTCTTTATTTCTTTTTCTTTTAATAACAAGGAGAAATTAGCCACTTTGGAAACAAAAGAAAAGTCCCCCGACTTACCCATCCAGATTAGAACCATTCAAGCGTAATTAAATATTTTAATACATTATGTAGTTATTACGTGTAATAATTAATTTACGTAATGTCCTTAAAATATTTATTTTAATTTACTAAAATTCATAAAGTGATTTATAAATAACATTTATACATTTTTAAGGTACTTTACTTAATAAATTTTGTACACGTATAATGACATGCATGGAATTATATGAGGTATTTTATACTTCCAAAATTAATAAAATAGCACATTCAACTTATAAAAATTAATTTTCATACTTTTTCACTTCGTTATATGGACAACATGTTTAATTTACATGTTTACGTTTCTCAAATATTATTTTCCATAAAAATTATAACAATTCCATCATACAATAAACATAATTTAATAAATTAAAACATTCATTCTCCTCATTTATTTTTCATTTCCTTACTATTTGACACACTTTATATATAAACCATATAATAAAATATTGCACCATTTGTGCAATTATATATTCTTTCTTAATTAATGTACTCTTCTTATATAAATTATATAATCATTTTTATATAATTTCCTTACTATTTACTTTAACTTTCTTATATAAATTATATAATTTATATAATTACATTCTCCTTTTTAAATAATTTCCAAACTTTCTCCATAATTATCGATTAATTATATAATCAATAATTATACCTTTATTAACTCTCTTATAAATTTGTAATTCTCACACACACACACACACACACACACACACACACACACATATATATATATATATATATATATATATATATATATATATATATATATATATATATATATATATATATATCATGTATTAAAATTAATTAATTAATACATTTAAATTTCTAAAACATTACCCCTCATAAAAATGTAAATAATTCCATTTTTCACAAAGAACAATTTATATAATTTTTCTTCCATCCTCATTTAATTTAATCCTCTTATATAAATTATATAATTATTCTTATATAATTATTATTTCATTAATATTTTACTTAAATTTCATAATTTATTATTATATAATTTATATAATTACTTTCTCCTCTTAAAATTTCTAAACTTTCATCATAATTATTGATTAATTATATAATCAATAATTTCAATTTCACTAATTCCCTATTTAGCTTTTCATTAAAATTTGGATTAATTTAATTATTAATCCCTTTATCTCCATAATCAATATAAAATTATCAATATAACAATTGAACACACACACACACACACACACACACACACACACACACACACACATATATACATAACTAATTCATATACATCACATTACCACGTAACACAATTTAAATAACAATTTATGCACCTCCACAACTATTTTAAATATTAACAATTTAATTGTACAATTACATGAAATTTCTCTTATTCTTCATAAATTATTTTTAAATAATTTATTTACTTTTCAATTATGTTAATTCAACACAATTTATTACCATCTCTGTACAGATTTAATTTACCAATTAAATCCCATCACACACTTAAAATCACATAAAATATATCAATCATAAATAATTTAAACAACCTTGAAATTTTTTTGTTAATTAATTTCTTATTTAATATTATTAAAGTAATCCCGAAAATTCGGCTCCTCACATTCTTCCCCCCTTAACAGGATTCCGTCCCCGGAATCACAATTACCTCAATAACCTTACGTATTTCATTTATATCATTTTGCTGTACTTTTATCTTGATAAATAACAACTAGACTCGATAATAACCATAACTTACCTCTTTAATAGCTGTAAATCACATCTTTAATGGATAATACCATAATGATTGTAACAGTTAAAGTATTCAACTCTTAACTCAATTTACAATTTCTTTGTAATATTACATTTTACTATTCTTTAAAAAATTTTATTAATAAAACTTTAACTCATTTCTTGATGTACTTATCCATATAGTTTCTCATTTTCTAAAAAATTTCTTTTCTTTAATCGTACTTACCCTTACTCAATAAACTTATTTCATATTCTCTATTGCACATTATTTATATAAACGTTACTCTGCATGTTCAACCTTCTTTTCTTAATTCATTTTCATAAATTTTCTGCACATTCCATTTCTCTTTATAATATATTCAACATATCTTTCTTTCCTTCCTGTCTCATGGTCACTGCACATTGCAGTTTTTCTAATTCATCTCATTTCACAATTTCTTTGTTCCACAAATTCTACTTTTATTATCGCTCACATCTAGAAAATGGTACCTCATCCTACCATCCAACCTTCATAAGAGTTGAGGAATTTAAAAATTTTATTTAAAAAAAAAACTTTCATAATATGCTGAATGAACACGTATCCCGGTTTAACAGTACTTTGTTCCCAGAGTACCTCATACTGTAAACCACTGACAGAGAATTTATCTGTCATTAAAGTGATGGATATTTCATCCATATGTTGGCACGCCAGGTGATCAGTCTGCAATGCCCGTGTTTCGGTATGCCAGGTGACCATTCGATCAACCTGCAATACCTGTAATCTCTCTATGTCCCCTTTTTATAGGGTTGTTCATCTCAGAATTAGAATTCATACAAGAGTAATTTGATTGGGCATAACTTTCAAAGAATATGAATTCAATAAATACATTTCAAAATTTGTCTAGCTGAATCAAATAGCTTAGACTTATATTTCTTCAACGCTTGTCTAGCCAGATCAATTAACATAGATTTTCTTTTAACAATCTATAACCTGCAGAAATTTTAAAACATCCATCATGCCAAAACTTTTCAAAACGTCTAGCCGGGTCAAATGGCATTGACTTATAGCTTTTACATACTTTTATAAAACCAAAATCATTTATGACTTCATGTTACCGTATTATCTTGACAATACGTTGATAATTTCATCGTTAATAATTCCTACACCACATACTTTATGGTGCCGAATCATCTTATGACGTCATAGTACCGCACCGTCTCAATAACACGTTGAGCATTCCGTCATTCATCACATCTACACCGGGCTAAAAGGTGCATTGATGATTCTTTTGAAATACATTTTGATGTTCAAAATATTTTTGTCTAGCCGAAACAAGTAGCATAGACACTTTTTAAATCGCTTAAAACATTTAAAATCATTTTAGTTTTTATCATACTGCGACATGCAACGATGCGTGAATTCACACACCCTTGTTACCGTGCATGCATGATAATAAAATTCAGTTACATTTTTTAAAAATACATTAGTGCGAAGTTAGCTTGAGGCCAAAAATTTCGAAGTCTAGCAAAGCTAGAAGGATGGAAATACCCTAAATTCCAAAACATCCGCCCCCTTCTGCTTTTCACCTAATTACTGTATTTATTGCTAGGACTATTATTGTTTATCATACTAAAATTTCTTCCTACTCCAACTTTTCTATACCCCCATGCATATAGTTCATCAAACTTTCCACACATTATGAGTCTAGGAATTTACCACAAGAATATGAGTTTAGAAGCTTGTCCTAGCAACATGTAGTCTGAGAACACATCAAAGATTGTCCATATGTTGAGGGGCTCAAAACATACCACACGATTATGAGTCATGGACTTACCATATGCATGAGTTTTAAGAACTCGTGCCTAAACTTAATATTATCTATCTATCAAATATACACATGAGAGAAGAATCACCTCCTCAACATATGTATACTGATAGCGCGACTTTAACATTTCAATGATTATCACTATGGCAACTAAGTGAACATAAGTCCCCTGCCCATACAAAGGCTTGTGCAACTCAGTCACCACGTGAGTTCTCAATTGAAATTTCGTACCCAAGTTTTCTGTCTCCTGAACATAACATTTCTATAATTCATGTCTCATCATTCTCTTAGTTCATCTCATACTATTTCATAGTACCATTTTTCCTTATAACATCAAGCTATACCTTTAGGATCATTAACAGATCTCTCTGCTATTTCAGAGTCTCATTGGATCACATCGTGATCTTACTTTACAATCTATTCATTATTCGATTTCCTTATCTCGTGATCGTATCGTAGTACGATCCTCTTACTGTTCCTGATCATGTTATTATGATCTCTTTCTATGCTTTTTAGATTAACTTGTCATCTTTATTGATTGAATCAGATGTCTCCTGATTTTCTTTGAGATTCATCTTTGAATCATTTCAAATATTCTTTCAGATATATTCTTAATTGAACTTATGAATTTTCTCAATTCGTTACCTTTATTCAAATCTTTCTTAACATCTCTATTTTTTCCTTGAAATCTTATATCTTTCATATTTTCTTAACCTTAACCAATATCTGAGAACTATATCTCTCAACATATGGCTCTTTACTCTAATTCCCCCTATGTTCATCAAACTTATCACGTATTTAGCTCAGGAACTTACCACAATCATATGGCTTGAGGAGCTTGTCCTAGTCAGGCCATAGTTGCCCATTCGCTTAGGGGCTCCACCATACAATCATGAGTCACAAGCTTACTATACGCTTGAGTTTTCAGAATACACAACTAACCTTAATCTTTCTTACTAAGGTTATAGCCTAAGGTATCATTTACCCATAGTTTATAACCTTCAGCTCTGATACCATCTATAAGAACTCCGAAATTCGACAAACCTTATTCCCTTAAATTTCATATTTATAATACATTATCTTTCCTAACATCCAAATTTCGGTCCGTTAATAAATCTGTAATTACCTTAACTTATCTATTCATTGACTTTACATCATCCATTACCAATTTTTTTGGTATAATTTTTTTTAATCATTGTATTAAAATATTATGGCATTTAAAAACTTAACATCTCGATCCTAGTCCCTAGATCGCAACCTTTACTTTTTCTTTTCTTTCATGATAAGTACTCTTGAATAATCCAAATACATAACTAAACCTTATTTATCCGATCAGAATTCGATATATATATATATATATATATATATATATATATATATATATATATATATATATATATAACTCATGAAATATAACCACTCATTCCACTAATTTAACCATATCTACTTTTTATATACAAATAAAATATATACAGTAATTACATTTTCAACTTTCCTTGATGTAGCACATAATCTCTAGTCATGATTTAATACATCTGAAGTTTCATTTTTACTTGTAAAATTTATGTTAGGCAAGAATGAGCACTAGGGCTCAGCAAGTTCAATAGTGTGCACATAACAAATAACATAACATGCTCTGTGTGTGTCATACATCACGTGTTGTGCTTCTACTAAAGCAATATAACTCACGTGCATCATATCTATTTCCAGTTAACAATTACCTAAATAAAATATTGAACAACTTCACATAAAGTCACATATTTGCACCGAAGGCACATAGTAGTCATATCAACCATGAATCACATAACACATAATTTTATATGCATTTGAACAAAAGTTAATATATACTAACAGATAAACAATTAATATCAAGTACTAAAAAACTTATCTCGGTGTCGAAATTAATAATTAACCAATTTAAAATTTTTCTCGTACAACCTATCGTAAATCAATTAAATAATAATTGATTAACACTTTACTATATTAATTTAATTAACATAAAATACATTCAATGCGGACAAACCAGCTCATCGGGTAAAATTTAGCGTATTCAGTAGTCCGAACTTTTATTTAACAATTTTCTAAATTTTTAAACTTACTAGATTAATATTTAAGATATTTAAATATTAGTCTCAAATATTTAATATTTTTAGAAAATATTAAATTTTATGTCTAAATATCATTTTTATATTTTTAGTATATTTTTATAATTTCTTAAACAATTTTTAAACATTTATTTTAATTAAAAATAGTTTTTGGGACAAAATTAGAATTTCTGAGAAAGGCAGGGCACGCCGATCATTTGACAAGGCTAGGGACACGCTCAACATTTCCTGAAAAGGTCAGGGGCACGTTGGTCATTAACCAGCAGTGCACCCGCGCCTTACGCGGCCCCCTCTTCCGCCTACGCCGAACGACGTCGTTCGGCATACTGTTACCGAAGTCGCTGCGCATGGCGCAACTTCCCTCCTTCCGCTCCCAAAAATGCCGTCGTTTTTAACCCGACTCCGGAAAAAAATGGCCGACGCGCAATGCGTGGGCAGCCTTAAATTTCTTCCTTCTTTCCTTCCAGTAACAATAGCCAAGCGACACTATTTTACACCATTTTTGTTCATCATTTCCACAACATAAATACTCTAAACCTTATATAACCCATAAATACACATCCAAAAATTATATAGAACAATTATCCTAATTATTTACTAATTTTTCACAAAATTATTTCATCACTAAAAATACTAAAATAAATCAAATAAAAATACTTTATACATTCCTTATGCTTGAAAATCTTTCTTTGAAGCTTTTTCTACACTTTAATAGCACCCAAAACTTTTCTCTTCCTTGGTGGTGGTGCTTGGTGGCGGTGATGGTGGTGGAAGAAGAATAATGAAAAGATGAGATGGCTTGTGTTTTTGTTTGTTTTTGTATTTATATGTGCATGCCTCCCTTCTTTCTTTATTTCTTTTTCTTTTAATAACAAGAAGAAATTAACCACTTTAGAAACAAAAGAAAAGTCCACCGGCTTACCCATCCGGATTAGCACCATTCAAGCGTAATTAAATATTTTAATACATTACGTAGTTATTATTGTTAGAGTTTATGCCCTAGAGGCTAATTATTTGATGTAATTGCTTAACATTTTTGATATTATATTTGATTGAATAAATAGATTATTTTATTATGATTTCATTTACTGCGTTATACAAATGTTAACATAATAAAAGCCCTTAGAATAATGATACGAATTATATAGCTTTAAGTATGTGACTTGAACATGAGATTATATAATTATAATTAGTATCATTGCTCTTAAATGTCCCTAGTCGAGTATCATTGTTAATGGGACAACAACGATGCATTGAGACTAGTATGTGGATTGACTGATGGCCAAATCTCATTGGTCATAAATATATGAGATATTTGAGTCAATGCATAGGTACATGTTAGAGAACAATGTACTGGACTGACCCACCATGAGAATTCTACATGGAGCATTATGCAAAGTGTCATAAGAAATTCTTATAGTGACAATGATGTAATGATCCTCCGACCTGAAGTCATTATATTATTACACGAGAATTTGTGTACTTTGATATCATCAAATGTCACCTTTAATAGGGTGGACAATAAAGGTGATTATTGGGTACATCATGAATCGTGTGAGCAATATGAGTGATCTAGATGGAATTTAACCCTCCTATATATTAGGGGTGATATCCATAGGCCTCTTGATTGAGTAGGACTATGAAATGCATGGCCATGCTCAAATATTGATTTGTTTCATATAGTCTACTCATTGATCAAGAAAACTCAGATTAAATTATGAAGAGTATGACACATTCCATGCCTCGAGTTTAATCTAGGATATAAGGTTAAAAGGATTAAATTACATTGAAACATTGGTCACGAAAAGGTTGTATCGAATCACCGATCTTATTATTATTTGGGTAGCAGTGATGCATTACTAGATGCCGCTCATTGTTTATAATTTTATAATATGATTTTAAAATTATTACCAACATAATAATAACCTATAGGGTCACACACTTAGAACGTAATTAAAAGGGAATTAATTTAAATTGTAAGTATTTTAAATATGTCAATATGATTGATAGTATTTAAAAATTACGAATTTAAATTAATAGGATAATTTGTATATATGTATATTAATTAAGTAAGACTTAATTAAAATATAATATATATAAATTCGGATTTTATTTTTCTATTTATTTTAGGTTTTAGTTAATTCCTATTAACTACTATATATATGATATATCAGTAGTCTAAAAAGTCACGTAAGGAAAAACTAAAACCCTAGCCGCTTTCAGAAAGAGGCTAGAGAGAAAAATAATTGGGAAATCCTGATCTTGGTGGCTAGTACCGCGGTTCCTTTTGCTGCAGATCGTGGGACGATTCGCGGAGCGTTCGTGTGGATACCGTAGAGACGCAGTCGCTGGATTGCGTTGAAGATTCGAAGCTGTTCCAGAATTCAATCGTCTCCTGTCCATCTCAGATAATCGGTAAAATAATCTAAACCTCTGATTAATCTGTTTTCGCTTGGATCCTGTCTTAGGGTTTTGGAAAAAAAAATTTAAATTCCGCTGCTTTCACTGTGTCGAAACCCTAACAATTATGTGTAATAATTAATTTACGTAATGTCCTTAAAATATTTATTTTAATTCACTAAAATTCATAAAGTGATTTATAAATAATAGTTATACATTTTTAAGGTACTTTACTTGATAAATTTTGTATAAGCATAATGACATGCATGTAATTATATGAGGTATTTTATACTTCCAAAATTAATAAAATAACACATACAACTTATAAAAATTAATTTTCATACTTTTTCACTTCGTTATATGGACAACATGTTTAATTAATGTGTTTACGTTTCTCAAATATTATTTTCCATAAAAATTATAACAATTCCATCATACAATAAACATAATTTAATAAATTAAAACATTCATTCTCCTCATTTATTTTTCATTTCCTTACTATTTGACACACTTTATATATAAACTATATAATAAAATATTGCACCATTTGTACAATTATATATCCTTTCTTAATTAATGTACTCTTCTTATATAAATTACATAATCATTTTTATATAATTTATATAATTATAATTTCCTTACTATTTACTTTTAACTTTCTTATATAAATTATATAATTTATTATATAATTTATATAATTACATTCTCCTTTTTAAATAATTTTCAAAATTTCTCCATAATTATCGATTAATTATATAATCAATAATTATACCTTTATTAACTCTCTCATAAATTCGTAATTCATATATATATATATATATATCACGTATTAAAATTAATTAAGTAATACATTTAAATTTCTAAAACATTACCCCTCATAAAAATGTAAATAATTCTATTTTTCACGAAGAACAATTTATATAATTTTTCTTCCATCCTCATTTAATTTAATCCTCTTATATAAATTAAATAATTATTCTTATTTAATTATTATTTCATTAATATTTTACTTAAATTTCATAATTTATTATTATACAATTTATATAATTACTTTCTCCTCCTAAAATTTCTAAACTTTCATCATAATTATTGATTAATTATATAATCAATAATTTCAATTTCACTAATTTCCTCTTTATCTTTTCATTAAAATTTGGATTAATTTAATTATTAATACCTTTATCTCCATAATCAACAGAAAAATTATCAATATAACAATTGAACATGCTCAAATATATTTACATATCTAATTCATATACCTCACATTACCACGTAACACCATTGAAATAACAATTTATGCACCTCCACAACTATTTTAAATATTAACAATTTAATTGTACAATTACATAAAATTTCTCTTATTCTTCATAAATTATTTTTAAATAAATTATTTAATTTTCAATTATGTTAATTCAACACAATTTATTACCATCCCTGTATAGATTTAATTTACCAATTAAATCCCATCACACACTTAAAATCACATAAAATATATCAAATATAAATAATTTAAACAACCTTGAATTTTTTTTTAATTAATTTTTTATTTAATATTATTAAAGTAATCCCGAAAATTCGGGTCCTCCCAAGTTCTTTAGGAGATGGAACCTTTTTGGAGTTGATCCCCAAAGGGTTGGTCCCTAGGAGGGCTCTTTTAGGATTCCTCATGCAATCTTTTGTCAAGTCTCTCTGAATCTTGTTCCATCTGCTTACTTCCTTAATTATCTAGAAATCGGAGTCTTTCCTTTGGAGGTCACTTTACGTCATTTGTGAAAATAACTTGCTTTTGAGAGATCCTTTGGACCTTTAAGATTCTATAGCTAATCTTAAAAGCCAAACTTTGGGAACTCGAGTCTATGGCTTAAGACCTTGAAGTAATGATGGTATCAAAGATGGAGGCTCGAGATTCTGTTATTACCAACTTGGAAGCTTTAGTTATGGCCCTTCTTGATATGTCATGGCCTTTTAGATCATGGCCCATTGTAATCTTTAGTTTCTTGTTTTAGAAACTCACGTTATATTTCGGTTATCAGAATAACATTTTTCATTCATTATGCACTGTTATGAGTCGTTCTTGATTTGAATCCTTATGAATTAATATTTGGTCCTTGAATCATAAATCACTTAAATTAATATTTCAAAAACATGCATAATATGACATGGATAAATATTAATCATTTGCAAAACAATCACTTTATATAAAATAATTTGTCGGAACATAAGTGAAAGTTTGAAATATTTTATTAATAATCATCTTGCTTTTAACGACAAGCATAACGTTTCAAATAAAAATATGATATTTCAATTTCAGTCGTGCTTTTGACGGATAACCTATAATATTCGCCACTTTTATTAATAAAGTGTAACTTGTCGGGTTCGCGGACTTAGTCAGGATTGGGTGCCTCGATCACTTTTAGAGATAAAGTACGTGTAACTTATCAGGTTCGAGGATTTAATTAGGTTGGGGTGCCTCGATCACTTTTAGAAAGTGTAACTTTGTCAGGTTGAGGCCTTAGGGTCAAGTGCCTCGGTCACTTTTGAAGTTTGAAAGCGTAACTTTTCGGGTCGAGGGCTAATTATTCAGGTGCCTGAGTATTTTCAGGTTTAGGGTAGTTTACTCAGGTGCCTCATTTTTTAGGTCGAGGGATGATTATTTAGGTGCCTCATTATTTTTGGGTCGAGGGCTGATTATTCAAGAGCCTCGTTATTTTCGGGTCGAGGGCTGATTATTCAGGTGACTTGTTACTTTTGAAGTTAAAAGTGTAACTTTGTTGGGTCGAGGGTTTGTAGTCGAATCAGGGTGCGTCGATCACTTTTAGAGAGAAAATGTAACTATCTGGTGCCTCGTCATTTGAGTCGTTCAATTTCTTTGTAAGTGTATCTACGAGGACTTGAAATTGGGTGCCTCGTCACTTGGGTCGTCCAATTTCTTGGCAAGTGTATTCTAAGAGGGCTTGGACACCATTTAGAGTGGACCATGCACAATCTTGGGTGGATTTCTAATTCATCAATTCTTGTGCCTCCTCCATTGGCCATCCAATTTCTTGGCAAGGGATATTCCTAAGGACTTCAACCACCATTTGGGTGGATTTTTAAAATTCTCATTTCTACAGTTTAGAGATCTTTTGATGGTAGAGCTAGTATTTGGGTTCTCCGCCATCTATTATTCTTTTGCTTATTTCTTCCTTTCTTGTCCTCGTTTTGTTCAATAGTTAATCTTGCATCAAGAAAGGGACTCCAACAGAATAAGTTTGAAGAGCTGAATCCTTAGGGGGTCTTTTAGCTCAAACATCCTTCAAGCCCTCTTGTGGAGTTTCTTCTTGGACACTTTCAATATTGAGTTTGTTAACCCCTTCGCTTGAATCATCTTCCCAAGGGGAGACCATTCATTAAACTCGTTTACCAACTCTAGAGGATGCTCTGTGGACAATATTTCTCTGTAAGTTTTATCCGGTAACCTTGATTTGGAAAGTGAGAATTATTGAGTCCATTATGCCCCTAGTTTTCTTTACTTTGAGAAATCAAAAGTAAAGATAACTTCCTGAAATATTCTTGAATTATATCATCCATGAAGGTGCATTCCTCCTCCTCAGGGTATTCTTGGCACGAACGATATTGTCGTTGCAGTGCATCTGCTTTTTTCTTCATTTTGGGCCAATAATACCCTTTGCATTATCACCTTCAGTATAATCCAATATCTGTCAATCCATTGTTTCTTCATGCACCTGGCAGTTAAGAGAGGGAACCCCGAAGGGAGCTCTCATAGGATTCTCTGGTGTACACTTGTGTCGTGTAAAGCTTGTTGACTTGGTCGTTGAGAATTACTTGGAATGGGCGAAATCTATACTTGTGAAAACATTGGGAGTTGTCTACAATGATTGTTGATTAAGACCAACTTGACTCTTTTCGGGGTTGCGACATGTCACCACTGTTGTAGGGCTCTATATTGATGATTGTAATTCGCCGGCCTTCTATTGTCGGAGGTGCATTCTGATTGTTAATGTTACTATTACCCACTCATGTTCGCGCTGTTTATGAACTTCTTAGAAACATGGATTGACAAGTTGGGATTTGCATCAATTGCTGGTGGAAACTCCTCATTTCCTCTTATTGTTTTGCATCTCTGAAATCAATGATAACATCATCCCCTACCTCACGATCAGTGAAACTCGACCCATAATTCTAAAGTAGTCGTTTTGAAGAGAAATTCGGTAAGGTAAGGCCTTTTAACTTTCTTAGCAGTAATCATGTTCTGTTATGTCTTTCCTCTTGGCATGGTTCAATTTTCTTCAGATCTTAGTCTCATCATGTTTATTGAGTTGCTCTAACTTGAGGACCTTATCCGTGTGGTGATGTAGTGTGCCACTTAGTGATTCTCAACTATATTTAGTGGGTTCTCAATATATTTGTGTCATCTAGCTTGATTCTAAGTGAAGTCGACAAACTCGTGCGTAGTACTGGAAACAGATAAAATGCATACAGAATTGTCAATGTATTATTAAACATTATGAAAAATTTAAAACCAAATTATGCGGATATATCCATGTCATACATGAAGTTTAATTTGTTAATCATATTTTTCTTTTTTTCGATACTTATATTGTAGTATAAATATCATTGTTCTCATATTTATTTCGAGTTGTACCCAAATAATAAAAATGATTATTACATTATAAAATGATCTTTTTTTTTTTTTAATACAACCATATCAATATATAATATATTAATATTACATAAGGTATAACTTTGCAGTAATGAGAGTTCGGCCAAGGAGGGATCGCTCTTTAAGAGGGTTCGGGCTTGAGAGGATTCAGGCTAAGCATGCTATAGTGGGTTCGACCAAGGCGGCTTCGGCATTTGTAGAAGACACCACCATTTCTGCCGCCATAGATTGATTGATCTGCGTATTACTACCATGTCCGAATGGGCACATCGCACCACAAGCTTTCCAATATCAAATTTCCCTCACAGTGGGATACGAACCCTCTTACTGCCCGGTGGATAGCACCGTCTGTCGTGGGTAGATGAAGGTAAGATGGTCTTCTTTCACGAGAAACATATACAAGGATTTCCATCTTCACATCATTCTCATCTTGATTGCCTTTACTATAAAGGATCACCTGAACTAGAGGTACACGACCATCACTAGTAATGTTGTTCATGTCATCAGCTTGAGCATCATCTCCTCCACTCTCCACAAGTTTCTTGAAATGTTCATACTTTAACTTGACTTTTTCTTGTTCAACTTGAAATTCACTGCCCCGAATATCTTGTTCATTCACCACCCCAAATATCTTTTTCTACGTTATTTTAGATCATAGGGCTTAGGTTTAACTCTTTTTTTTCTAATTTAAGTTTTTTTTTCTAAATTGACTTCTGATTTTTAATATGTATTAAGGTTAACTACTCGAACCAAAATACAAAATCCTACATATAGATAATTCACATATCACATTTAAAAGCTCAATTCAAGATTTACTATTCACATAACACAAATTAGGTTAAAGATTTTTAACCTCTTAGTTGTATACGATCGTAGTTTTGAGTTATATTTTATTCTTTAAGATAGTTCAATGTATGCTTGAGCAATTGTTCTTAGGTTTTTAATTGACAACCTTAATTAGATGTTGTTAGACCACTTTTTAAAATGTTTGCGATATTACATTCAACCCAACTTACAAGAATTTCGTCCTCGAATTAACTTTACAATTAACTTTAGTCATTTAATATCATATTTATAAGATCTATAAATATTCAGGATACTACATTTTCTCCTCCTTATAAGAATTTCGTCCTCGAAATTATTTTCAACTTACTCATATGAATTTTCTTAATTCATCTTTCTTACATTAAATTCCTAATACTTAGATTAGATCTGAACAGGTTTAATCTAAATTTTTCCTTATACTAGGTTTTAATCCCTTAATCAAACTCGACAATCAGTCTCATTCTTTCTTTATTTAGGATTCTTCTAACTTATACAGTGGTCAATCAAGACCTTGACCTTTTTCAAAGACTATGGGTGCAATATGACCCACAATTGTTTAACCATCACCAGGACTAAAAAACGCCCTACAGTGTAACAATCAATTCAAACTAGAAAGACTTTTGATAGTACTTCAGGTGATTAGCTTGTTGTACCATATTATCATTTTAAAGACGTGGTATGTTGCGTCTACTGGAATCATATGTCCGTTTACTTTATCATAACCAAGGTGTCTAGCCGAAATAATTGACATTGACTCATATTTAAACTATTCAAACTTTTGAAAAGTAATCTTATGAATGTATACAACACCTTGCAAAGTGCGTTGATAACTCATCATGTATCATCTCCACACTAGGTTCCATGGTACGTTGATAAAAAATCATTTTTATTTTTCACATTAAAGCTGTTTATCCAACAAAATTAACATAAACCTATGAATAATATTCCTGAAATCAATTTTATGACTCTATCACATTCACACCAAGTTCACTAGTGCGTTTATGATAAATTCATTTTGTCTTTTCAAAATAGCTCTGTCTAGCTTAAAAATTTAGCATAGACATAGCTCAAAATTTTTCCAGTTCAATAATTGAACAATTCTTTTCAAAGGCATACAAGTGCGAATGTATGTATGGAGATCTAGCATAGCTAGAAGATTTTGGAATACCTTTAATTCTATATCCTTTCCATTATTCTTTAACCATAACACAAGTTTTGCAAATATGTAGTAATATAGTAAACTGGTTGGTTGCTTCAATCACAAGAACAAATATATCAGTTCCCCTTCTTATCAATACGAGATTTAAATGTTTCAGTGCATATTGGTTCATCAATATCCCATAGAATAAACAAATCGTAGCCGCATCTCATAGTCGGTTCGACTGACATATTATAGCCCCCGCCCATACAAGGGTTCGTTCACTCAGTAACTAACATACAAATATCTTTTAAAACTATATTTTTGATGTAACAACTAATAACTAATCAATATACATATGAGTGAAGAATTAACTTCGCATAATATATACAAAGAATTAGTTTCACACAAGATTTCGATTTACTTATCAATATAGCAAACTGAGTATTTCCTCCACCCAAGAATTAATGAATTAGTTCTTCGTCTTACCAAACATTATCCTCAAATGATCTCATATCAGTGTGTAAATCGCTTTGAAAACACTGACCATGAATTATTCATTCCAACAGTATAGTTAGATCGGTTCTTTGAAATATATTAAACTTTTTCCCATACAAGAGGGTCGTTTTACTCAGTTTTACTAATATGAGTTTTCAATTGCAATCCAACCTTACTTTGACTTAAACTATCCCTAATCACTTTTATTCAAATTTTCATCGTTTACAACTCATTATAAGCTTAATTCTTACAATCTCCAAATAAATTTTTACTATCTCCAAATGAATTTCTCGTTAACATCCCTCTATGAGTTTACTTATTTACTTTGTTAGGTCTTTATGCAAATATAATTACACATAATACCAAACAAACCATTTCATTTTGATGAAACAGTTTCACACAAAATAAATAGGATTTATTTTATCTTATTACTTGCTTAAGAACTCTTTATGAGTCCATTTATTTTCAGATTTTTTCGTGAAGAGTTTATCTTTATTCATTATATTTCTTTCACATAATATTTTTTTTATGTATTAAGATTTAATAAGATTTATGCATGTCTTTTATTTATCTATGGACTATTCACAAGTCCATTTCTTTTAAATCCATGAGATTATACTCCAAAGTACTTGTTACCTCGAAACTATAACCTACGACTTTGGTACCAACTGTAACGCCCCCAATATCCCCGCACTCGCTACGGCAGACCTTGTGCGTTAAACTCCATACAATCTTCAACACTTAACCAATGATCCCATAATCATATTGGTTGAAATATTCTATTTTATACTATAAATTAAAAATTTCTTTTACTTAGTCTCTGGATCTTAACTTGATCTTGATCTCATTATTTATATAAGTATCAACTTGTAATTCATTCGTATAAATGGATAACACCATATATAACGGTCCAATTTTAACCTTAAGATTTAGATATTCTATAACTTTACATATTCCAAGATTCACGGCATTAAATAATTAGGACGATTCTTGGGAACAGAGAATCTCACGATGAATGTTTGTATCTTCATTCGTGATAAATGTTTGCATCTTTATCCGTGACAAATGTTTGTATCTTTGTCCAGTGCAAAATTCCCTTTCTGTGCAGAACATACCCAACTAGTTAGAACCTTCACTCAAAATACATTTGGTTATAGTGATATCTCTTCATATCAATAATCTTACTTATTTGACATTCAGAATAGTAATAACAAGTTTGTACTTGGGTCCGAGGAACTTAATGATGAATTTGATTAGTTAACATCGATTAGTCCTGTCTCGAATGCTTATAGTACTCACAAGTCATTTATCAATCCTTATCCAGATAAATAGATCATTATCAATAATGTTAAGTTTTAACAATTCTAAGTTAAATCAAAATAAAGATATAACAACATTCTGATGATAATAATTTATATCATTCATTTAATATTCGGTTACATGGTTTTCTTGTTCGTATTACAACAATCATTATGACTTTTTACAAATACAAGTAATAAAGCATGAAAACATAATCTAAGCTTTATATTTATGTTCATGATCTTCTTAACGTTCATCTTTAAATCTGTAAATAAGGTTTTATTTGCAAGAATGAGCACGACGACTCAAAAAGTCTAACAGATAGCACATACGCAATTTATGCTTTTGTTGGGTATTTTCTATATATATATATGCGAGCAAGTATACACGGTCAACAAGTAATATACTAGTAAGTAGAGTATCGTTCCCACAGAGAATTAAAAAATAACAATTACCAAACACTAATTTAATATCAAATTAATTATAATTAAACACATGCAATTAATTTATAAAATAAAATCTAATTAAAATTAACAACTAAATTAAACTAATGAAAAAGAATAAATTAGGTTTTAAATATTTAAGATTACAATTTTCCCCAATGCTTCATTTAAATCTCTTGAATTCCTTTTTAATTAGTTCATTATATAGAATTGTTAACCGATAATTCTTTATAATATTTATACATATCTTCCAATGACATATAAACAAATCCTTCTAAATCTGACTCTAAGGCAACATAACTAGAGAGGAACACTCTAATTAATTAAATCACTATATTCTTATGTGAAATGTATTAATTAGAATATTAACCTCAGATTTTCTTTATGACTGCAAAAGATACATAGGTATATTCTTATCCTATATACTAATCATATAAACCCTTTCAGATTTTATGAACATATGCTATCATATTCAGATCTAAATCTAAACTCCATCTTCCAATTTTGTATAAACTAATCCCAATTAATTACTACAGTTAATTTATTACATGAATGTCCAAAATATGATAAACAATTCATATATAATCATACATAATCAAAAAGGAAGATAATTAATATAAACTAGACATTGGGATCCATTGCAATCTTAATGTAAAACTAGCCCATAACTAAATAATAAATTATCCACAAATAGTTCAACATCTCAGAATTACAAAAATTAAAAGTAAAAGAAAAGAAATCAAATATGTGTTGATATTCGTCTGCCACTCGGATCACAATCTCTAATTTTCAAGCTCTGCCTTCAATTATTGAATCATTCACATTGAATATTAACTCCTAAAACTACTCCTAAACTACTCTAATATATTATATTCTGTTGAAAATAAAAATTACATAATATATTTATAGGAGTACATTAATAATTCTAAGCTAATGTGAAAAAAAAAATCCAATTCAGAATTAAAAAGTATCAAAATCCGTGAATAATTCCGTTCTGTGCATTAATGCTCCAGCCAAACAAGGCCTTCGCTCAGTTGATCGGTCAGACTTGCTATCGCGCGCATAACGCCCGTCCTGCTCATTGTCGCCCAAATGAAACGGCGTCGTACGCTGAAGGTTCTCCTTCCAGCCGCCCGCGTATGGCGCGACTGTGCTTCTTACTCTCATAACCAAAACGCTGTCGTTCCAATTTCGGTCCCCTGCAGCTCCTTTTGCACATGGCGCTAGACTTTCTGATGCTCTATAATTACCAGATTGCCACAGGCCTAATGCAAAAATTACAACTATGCCATCTAACGCTGGTTATTTACAGTTATGCCATTCCTTTCGTTTTTCCTACAAATAAAATAATAAAAATAATATAAAAATACCAAATATAATAAAAACACCTAAAACTAACTAAATTCCCTAAACTCAATTAAAATACTTAAAAACTAACAAATAATTAAGCGCAAAAATATTAAATAAACAAACATAAAATTTAATTATCAGCTTTCATATAAACTTTAACATGTCTTCACTGAACATAATTCACCATTTAATATCACATATAACTCACATTCTAACACTTCATAACATAAAAATAACAAAATCATAAACCTACTTATGTACGATTTATGACTTTTACTTAAGAACATGAAGAACGAATCGAAGAACACAAAGAACTAAGTTTCATCGTTATTGGTTTAGCTTGCTAAAACATGGTGCATCAAGCATTGCAACTTCCTTGATAGTAACTTATTAGAACTCTCTCTCAATATAACTTTGGAGTGTTTTTGCTCTTGAAACTAATGAATCTAAAGGAGGGAGAGCACCCTATTTATAGAAAACCAAGGGTCGGGGTAGTTTAGTATTTAAGTTAAAAGTCAAGGGCATTTTAGTCTTTTTGCACATTATTTAATTGATAAAAATAAAAAAATATCTAGATATTTTCAAGCTAAAAATAGTTCACTTAGTTTCGAGAAGCTTCCCGAGTAGTTTTGTCATTATTTCTTCTAATTTTGGTATATCGGATAAATCGCGTGTGATTAATTTAAAATATTTTGCATCAGTAATATAAATTTTAATTAATTATACATATTTTATTCATAAAATACATCATATAGTATTAATATGATGTCTCGTGTAAGCCTCGTAGTTTATACCTTATTTTAATCTCGGATACACTTTCGTATATTTATCGTAAAACGTGTTTTATGTATTTCTTTCCGTATTTGTTCCATTTTAAAATTTCATAACTCCACAGTCATTTTTTCGTAAATATTTTTATTTGTGAAAATATCTCCATTGTCTGTAAAAATGCTATTTATAATTATGAATTTTTAAAATTCAGAAGACAGTGTTTGAATGAATAGTATTTTATGCATTTTTTGAGAAAAACTTTTATTGACTAAATAGCATTTATACTTTATAGAAATGCTATTTTGTGAAATACAATATGTAAAAACGTCGAAACGAACAGTCAAAAAGATGACATATATTTTCTCGTAAATTGTGTCATTTTTGTCTTTTTTTTTCGAAATTTTTTATTTGTTCTCTGACATCTAAATCTCATATTAAGACTATATTGTGAAATGTAAGAATTCCTATAGATGAAAGGAACAATCAAACAAACGAAAAACATTTCTTCGTTAATAGTAATTTTAAACGTTTTTTGAAAAAAAATATTTTATTCACTGTTACGTGTTTTCAAAGCGTGGGAATGATGAATTTTGAAAAGGAATGTCAATTTGACGTACCCGTTCTCTTCGAGAACCTAGGTTATTTTAGATCCTAGGGTTTACGGTTTAAGGTTTAACTTTTTTTCCAATTTAGGTTTTTTTTCCTAAATTGACTTCTAGTTTTTAATAAGTGTTAAGGTTAACAACTTGAACCAAAACCCAAAATCCTATACATAGATAATTCACATATCACATTTAAAAAGATCAATTCAAGTTTTACTATTCACATAACACAAATTATGTTAAATATTTTTAACCTCTTAGTTGTATACGATCGTAGTTTCGAGTTGTATTTTATTCTTTAAAATAGTTCAATGTATGCTTGAGCAATCGTTCTTAGGTTTTGAATTGACAACCTTAATTAGATCTCTTTTTGAAATGTTTGGGATATTACAGAAGTGAATGTAAAAACCACAGAAATCTCCATGTCCATACCTTTTAATTTAAAAGCAGTGTCATTCATCATCATAATGTACTCGCGCATTCCACTAACCCCATCATACCTGTTAGTGAACATTTTCAAAATAAGGTTACTTGCATGAGTTTTAGAACATCCCTTAAATTATTTCTCGATTGATGCTAAGTACTCTTTGGCATTCTCAGAGTCAGAAATGATCCTCAAATGGCTATCGTGATAGAGTTTTTCATAATCATAAGGGACATGCGATTGGATCGCTCCCACTTTTCATAAACAACTTTTTGCTCATTTGAGCTTGTAGCTGTAAGTGGAGTAAGAGGATCCACTCGTAATGCATAGTCCAAACCCATAGTGCTGAGAATAATTTTCACTTGCTCTTTTCAAGTGGTAAAATTAGTCTCATTCAAGGCTACAATTTCAGAAAAATTTCTAGAAATAGTAGTATGAGTCAATGCTGAAACACGATCAAGCTCATAAGTATGCTTATAAAAAATTAAAATAAATCCACAATGTACAACAAGAATTATTAATTCATCATAATAAAAATCAACTGTAGGCAAGCATTTAGTTACATAAAATCTATTTACAATACCCAAAAATAAAATTTAATGAGATGTTGGTGCATAATTATCAATTTTTCATTGGTCCAATTAATAATATGCTAATAACATCCCCATAAAATAATGGGCAATACATTTATCCATGCATCACCGTTGGGCAGAAACGAAATAAACATGTTACTTATGCAATAAAATTATATTTAATAAATTTGAATTCTAATTTTTTCATTGGGTAAAATTAAAATCTTCATCTATTAAATGTAACATTATGTGACTTTCTTAATCTTTAATTGTTTCAATTAATAATCATTTGTTAGGCTGATTATTAATTTTAACAATAAAAGAGTCACACATACATATAAATTATTATGATCAATCTCAATTTTCTTTAAAGAACATATTAATAAATTTTGAAAATTAATATTATTTATAATTTACATACACAACTTAATAGCCCCAATAATATATCACATCATGTTCTAAAATATGAATTAAGATGTACAATTATGAACATGAATTAATTATAAAATATTCATAATAATTCTAAATTGAATACATGAAGTCATGATATAAAATAATATTATATGAACATATTTAGAAATATATCCACAACCATTACTAAATTGCCCAAGTCCTATTAAGCATAATAGGGGCCATATGGCACTGACCATGAATTAGTTCAAGTAAATCATAAGTTCATTTATATAGACTTATATATATACTACAATTGCCTCTCTTAATCTTGTGATGGATGTAAGTCCAATAATTTCATAAATAGTAGAGGCCACATAAGGAAATAAAATATTCTAACATTCTCTCACTTGGCCGAAATATTATTTATATACAAAACATATCGCTTGCAATCATTAATTTGGCCAAGCATTAATTTTTACATCCTGTTCAAATAAAAGCATCAATACGAATTAATACATTTTTTGTGTCACTATTAACACAAGAACCCTATTAGTTACATAATTAATACTTTTATTAGAACAAGGATTAACATTAAGCATAACAGGTATGAATAGAGTTTACATAAGTGGTAATAAATTAAACTCATTCATATGGTCCAAACATAATTGTTTGCTTATAAGTTTTCGAGTGTTCACAATAAAGAGAATAACAAACCATAAATGTAATGTGAAGTTGAAAACAACGAGCTTAAAAAGTTGTCTTACATCAAAGTAACTCACTAATTAATACTACCAATTAAACCTATGCTGGCAACATACTCTAAAAAGAGCTTGGGTGGTAAGCCTTTTGTAAGTGAATCCGTTAACATATCATGCATACTAATATACTTAATGACAACGTTTTGATTTTCATCTCTTTCCTTGACAAATAAGTACTTAGTATCAAGGTACATTCCAGCACCACTCAAACTAGTGTTGTTGGAAAACTAATAGCAGAACCATTATCATAAAATATCTGCAATGACCTTAAAATGAAATCTACAACCTCAAGTCTTGAAATAAGATTCCTCAATAATACGGTGTGACAACTAGCATGATAACAAACTATATATTATGCCATCATCCTGGAAATGGCAGTTAACTTCTGCTTATAACTTCTCCACGAAATAGGGCCGCTTGAAAATATAAAGATGTACCCTGATGTAGATTTCTTTTCGTCTTTATACTTAGCAAAATCAGAATCATAATAACCAACAAATTCAAGGTTATCTGTTTTCTTGAATGTAAGTATAAAATCCTTAGTACCTTGTAAGTAGCTTAAAACCTTTTTAGCTGCTTTCTAGTGATCTAAACCTGGATTTGACTGGTAATGTCCAAACATATCAGTTATACATGTTATATCAGGATGTGTACAAACTTGAGCATGCATAAGACTCCCAAACACAAAAGCATAGGGAATAAGATTCATTTGATCACGTTCCAACTGATTCTTAGGATATTGATATGAACCAAATTTGTCATCCGTAACAACGTGGGTGTCAGTAGAGGAGCAATTTTGCATATTGTATTTGTTAAGAACTTTGTCAATATAAGCTCTATAGGACAATCCTAATATCCCGCCAGACCTATCTCGATGAATTTCAATACCATGACATAAGAGGCTTCACTGAGATCCTTCATGTTAAATTTTTTAGAAAGGAAATGTTTTATCTCATACAACATGTCTAAGTTATTACTTGCAAGTAGTATATCATCAACATACAAGAAAAGAAAAATAAATTTACTCCCACTAACTTTCAAATATATGCATTGATCAACTATATTTTTCTTAAAATCAAAGTTACTCATCACTTTATGACACTTAAGAAACCATTGTCGATAAAAAAAAAATACAATATTCTTCCAACGTGGTTTTATTATAAAATTTAACTACAATCTCGTCAAGGTTGTTATACATTCCTCGATCCTGGGTCTTTACCAAAATTCTAGAGTAACTTGTAGTTAAATGAATTAATTTTAAACAAGATTGAGCACGATGGCTTAGCAAGTTCAGCAATTAAAATATAACACAGACTTCGCATTTCAAACATACTTCACAATTTATACATGCTTTGTAAATATACATGCATCACACTTCCCATACTTTCCATTTAGCACATTCATTAAATTTTTCATACTTTGAAATTCTCAAGTATCACGTTACACAGTTCCCATAGAACAGTTAAACTCATTATATCAACAATTCATATTGCAATATCACATAAAAGCACATCAACACAAGTTTGCATGTAATAACATTTCACACATAGAAGCAAGTTTTGGAAAACTTGCTTATACCGATATTTTACGGATATGCTAAACTTTCACATCCTTCGCATAACCTACACGGTATGTGAGATCAACCATACAATATTTCAAAGCTTGATTCGATTAATAAATCTTTATTTTAATACTCTAACTTTATTCTTATTGCCATATATATTCCATAAGGTTAAACTACCCATTAGTCCTTTATGTCCTCAACACATTGGTTTAATTCAACTTTCTTAATCTTCTTATACATAACTTTATATATCCAACATTTAAAAATGTGTACGAACCATAATTGGAACCCTACATTATAGCTTCTCATCCTTTTCATCTTAATCTTTTAAAACTTTCATCAGTTATATATTATACATGGGTCCCACAAAGATGTCATTTTCAAGATAAATTTATTTTTCAAAAATGACAGGGTGGCGCGCCCCGCACCATAAAACAAAGGAACCTGGCATGCCCCATGCCAGGTATGCAAAATCCCCTATCAAACCTGGCACGCACCGCACCAGGAATAACAAAGGGATGGTGCGACACGCCATCCTACCATAACTTTAACCTTCAAAAATACCAACTTTCATCCTTATTGCCTTATGCACACATGCTCCTAGACTTACGAAATCATCTATTAACACTCTTAAGGAGTAAAAATACATACCAAAGCTTAGGGGTTTCAAACTTTACCAACCAAAAAGATTTAATCTATTATTAAAACATTAATAACCAAATATAATGGTCTATCCTTCCAAGCTTTCCAAACATAACTTACTTCTTTTACAAAGATCATTATGAATATGATTCAAGGCACAATTTCTTCCTTAAACTTAGGTTAGTTTTAGGATTCACCAACCCCCAACCTTTGTCTTTTAGGCTTTGGAAAACATTTCATTCTTTTTAAGTTTTATTATTAAAATATCATATACAAGGTATTAAGTTATATCTATGTATTCATACACATATTTCTTGGGTCTTTGAAACACCACACATAATACTTAATATATGGTTTTGGAAGCTCTATAACCAACACACCACACACCTTTTGGACTTTACAAAATACTTTATCTTAATTAAGTCTTACACTTACAAAACATGATATACAATGTTTGGATCATTATATGCTCAATCATTGATATCTTACAACTCATGGTTCTCAAATAAATGTTATATAGATGTTGAGTTGCAAGTTATAGAAAATATATTTTCTTTAGTGTTTCCAACACAAGTCATTCAATTGCATTTTACTTAGTTTTTTTTTTCATGGATTAAACTCTTTAAACTTATTATATATATAGGTCACGTTCTCTCCATTAGCCTAGACAATATGGATATCAAAGTTTACAAAACATTTCTTCTTAGGCATTTTAAGATTTCAAGTTCGATCTAACTTAAATCCTCTTCGATTGTTCTTGCATCAAAAATAACATTTCATTAAAAACCATCAATCTCAACTTCTTATCTCATCATGATCCAACAAGAACTCAACTCCCACAACAACCAATGTAAAGATTAAAGCATAGAGTTATTTAGGAGTTTTAATATTAGGAATACCTTTTCAACCTTTGAAAACATGACTAGATGCTTGGCTTTGCTAGAAGATTGGTTGACACGCCGTTTTTCTTCTTCTTACACCACCGGAGCTATTTTTCTTTGCTCCCTTTACACTAGCTCTCAACTTGCTAGCTTTGAAATGAAATATGAAATGAACAAGGTAAGTTTAGCATTCTTGGATTGAGTATGTATCATTTCTCTCTACAATTAACTTTTGGGTGGTTAAGTTATAATCCATGACCGCACCTATAGCTAGCCTCTAACTAGCCCTTAATCTAGTATTGCTTAACCCCTACACATGGCCCCTGCAAGGCTCAAAGGAGTATCATCTCAGCCCTCTTATTGGGGCTGCCGATTTGGCTCCCCAATGCTCCCCCAAATATTGATTTTTTTTTTCTCATTTATTTCTAATTGCATACCACCTCATATACATATATATGTTCCATTATATATATATATTCTTCCAACTCCCATCATATGACACATTAACCCAAATATAATTTTGTTCTTCCCTTTCCCCATGCTATTCACCTTATATATATATATATATATCCACCTTACCCAATACAACTCATTAGCGATATGTACAATGTCACCTCCCACTGCCACATTGTACTGTCGAAAAGCTCCACAATTTGCCTCACAAAGTTTTAAATTTTCTTTTTCTTTACATAGCATACACATACCTCATACATACCTACCCCAGCTAGCATGCACCATGTTTTTGTTTCATCACAATAATGGGCTTATATAAATACCAGCCTTAACTTAATTAAATCATTCCTTTGGGCTTGCCCTAAAAGTTTGCTTGGGCTCTTAATTCACTCTAACCATCAAGTTTCCAAGTTTAACTACTTGGGCCACCTTAACTTCTACAATTTGGACTTAAACTTGGGCTTGACACCATATGGATTCACAATTACCCCAAACTTAACAGTTATTAATTTACATTGAGCTTACCTTAAACATCATTGGTTTGACATGATCTAACAAAGTGTCTCACCAGAAATCTCTATCATTTGGACTCACCTTTAGTTATTCTTGGTTTTCTAAGACTTGATCATAGTTGGGACCTTTCAACAAAACCCCTTAAAAAGTTCTAAATTTTCTGCGGGGATGCGTGCCCTGCACCATAGATACATTGTGAATGGCGCATCCCGCACTAGTCCGGTAGAACTTAAAAACCAGCTCGACAAGCCCCGTGCCTCATATATACCAGATATGGCGCGGCCTGTGCCATTCTACCAGAATTTTAAAACCTTCACTTCCCTTTTTCCAATCTCTTATTCATCTTTCATAACTCAACCATTGTTACACCAAGTTAGCTCTACTTCATAACATGGCTATTAAGTTGATCACGTACTTAATCCAAATTCTTTAACATAGCCCTTCAAGACCAACACTCAAGTTAGTTAATTAGTAACTTAAGCTTTTATTACTTTAAGCACGTATCTCCTCATGCCTTTCTTTTTCATTAGTTAACCCCAATTTATCAAATTAATTAGTTTGTTTGACTATTATCTTTCATTCCGCCACATTAATATATATATATATATATGAAACGTCATCACTTGCATTATACCCCTATTTAGATATAATATAAACTCTTAGGTCATAGAGTACCTCAACTTGTACCAATTAAATGAATTATAGTCTCTGAACCTCATATCATATAATTTACCACATTAAATTTCTAGCAAGTTGATTAGGTTAAGATGGTAAATCATCTCTACACACTGGTCTTCCTCAAGACTTGGGTATAAACTTTAACCCCTAAAAATAATCATAACTCTTTAATTCATTATATCATAGCATTTCTTCCTAGTCTAACATTTCAATCATTTATGATCCTATTTATCTGTCTCATAAATATCATTGATATCACATTAACTCATCATACATAATTTAACAGTTATAAATAATGTGAATTATGTACATGGTCATGAGGACCATGAGATATATTTATAAAAATTAACAGTCAAAACAACTGTGAAATCTTTCACGCCGAAGCATAAAAATTCCCCCATAATATTGGGTTGTTCATCCTCAATTTTAAGATTCCACCCCAAAGCAATTTGTGTTGGACATAACGATTAAATCTTACCTTGGAGTAAGTCGAAACAAATTGATTTCTTTTTAATTCGATTAGTTTTAGAATATTCATCGAGTACAAAGTTCAACAAATTTTTGAACAATGAAAATATATTCACAAACTGAAATATTACTTGAATCACAAGATTTCACATTAAACATTGATATGGACGAATTTCACCATTTATGAAAACTAGAGCGAAATAAAAGAGATTGATCCAAGATAGGAATCTTGCACAAAATTTAGAAATTTGCAACAGTATTAATTTAGGAAATTGTTCAGGATAAATAACTTGTATAAAATAGGAAAATTGAATGAGAGTTAGGAACTTGCAATAATAGAATGAGTTTAGGAAACTGTAATATGCCAAACATTTCAAATAAGATCTGACAAGATCTAATTAAATATTCTCAATTCAAAACCTAGAGAACAATTGCTCGAAGAAACATTGAGCTATCTTAAAGAATATACATGACTCAAAAATACGATCGTATACGATTGTAGGTTAAAACTTTTAACCTAAGCTTTGTGCTACGTGATTAGTAAAGCTTGAATTGAGTTTTTAAATGTGTTATGTGATTATTCTATGTGTAGGATTTTGTGTTTTGGTTCACATAGTTAACCTTAACTCTTAATAAAATCAAGAAGTCAATTTAAGGCAAAAACCTAAATTGAAAAAAGAGTTAATACCTAAACCCTAAATTGACATTCAGTTTCAAGATTCATCATTCCCTTGGTTTGAAAACATGAAATAGTCAATAAAAGTTTTTTCTCAAAAAACGTGAAAAAATACTATTCACGAGGAAACGTTTTTCATTCGTTTGACTATTTCTTTAATCTGTAGGACTTCTCACTTTTCACAACTTAGTATTAATATGAGGTTTAGATGTCAGGAAACCAATAAAATTTTTTGGAGAAAAAGACCAAAAAAACACGAGTTGCGAGAAAATGTTTTTCGTCTTTCTGATTGTTCTTTTCGACGTTTTGACATATTGTATTTCACGAAATAGCGTTTATATGAAGTATAAATGCTATTTAGCCAATAAAAGTTTTTTTAGAAAAATGCGTAAAACACTATTCATTCGGACACTGGTTTCTAAATTTTAGAAATTCACAGTTTTGAATAGTATTTTTATAGACAACGGAGATATTTTCACAAATAAAAATATTTACAAAAAAATGACTGTGGGGTTATGAAATTTTAAAATGGGACAAATACGGAAAGAAATACGTAAAACACGCTTTGCGAGAAATATACGAAAGTGTATTCGAGATTAAAACAAGTTGTAAACTACAAGGATTACACGAGACATCATATTAGTACTATATGATGTATTTTTTGGAAAAAAAAAATAAGTATAACTAATTAAAACTGATATTACTAATGCGAAATATTTCAAATTAATCGCACGTGATTTATCCGATTTACTGAAATTTTAACCAGACGGAAGAAATAATGACAAAATAGCTCGGGAAGCTTCTAGAAACTAAGTGAGCTATTTTTGGCTTGAAAATATGTAGATATTATTTTATTTTTATTAATTAAATAATGTGTAAAAAGACTAAAATGCCCTTGGCTTTTAAACTAAAGACCAAACTACCCCGACTCTTGGTTTCCTATAAATAGAGATGCCATTCCTTCACAAATTCACATCATTTTCACCAAGCTAAAGAGAAAATATAGATATAGTTCTTGTGAGACAAGAATCAGGTGCAAAGAAATAGTTAAAGCTAGCACTTTGAAAGGCAAATCGTTTGTTGTTATTATATTCGTTTAATTTTTGTTTAAAAGCTCAAGAACGCAAGTCGTACCATGTACGATTGTCGTTCTCCATGTTCTTTACATGTTATTGAGATTTTCTTCTTTTTATAGTAGTTATAATGTTCAATTTCATTTCATAATTTAAAGCTCAAGAACGTACGTCGTAACCATGTACGATTTTCGTTCTCCGTGTTCTTCGTGTGTTCTTGAGCAATAATTATAAATTGTTATAATAAAGTAAACAAGTCGTTATAATGACCAAATTTTGTCACATATAAAGTGTTATAATCACATATGTAAGCAGTTATAATGCTCAAATTATTTCAAGTATGAAATCCGAAAGCTCAAGAACATAAGTCGTTACCATTTACGATTTTTCGTACTTCGTGTGCTCATAATTTTTTACATAAGTAGATTTATGATTTTGTAATTTAGTGTTATAGAGTTGTGAAACGTAATGGCTTAGCAAATTCATGCTTGTGGCATCATGTTTTAGCAAGCTAGACCAAGAACAAGGAAACTTAGTTCTTCGTGTTCTTGAGCAAAAGTCATAAATCTTACATAATTAGGTTTATGATTTTTTAATTTTTATGTTATGAAGTGTTATTGAGTGTTATAACATGTTATCTTATCAACTTAATGATTGAGGAATCATGTTTTACCAATCGGATTAAAGAAATATAAGTCTAGTATGCTCACTGGCTATTTTTGCAAATTTTTGAAACTTTAAAATCTGAATCTTCCATAGAAATCTCAAAGAAAGTTGTAGATCATGCAATTATAAGAAAATTAGGCTTAAGAATCACCTCAAAATATTTTAATATAACAAAGTTATGACAGTTACCGAAAAAGAGGTAAAAATTGAAAATTTTAAGGGACCCTCGGGTTCAAGCACTAAAAAAGGTGATTTTGAATTAGCTAATTTTCCTAATAATTCCACTAATGAAAATAGTCTAGTTAAGATATCATAAGACTAATTCAAAAGTAAAATTGGGAAAACTAACGTTCGGGGTCGTGTAACCCTTTTTGTAAGCATTTAACAATTTTCCAGGAAACCCTGAAACGGTTTGAAGGCAAGTCTTATAAATGGTGCAATCCATGTATACGGATAAACTACAAGTTGATACTTATAGAAAAGATGAGATTATGATCAAGTTAAGGTCCAAGGACAAAGTTAAGGAAATTTATAATGTATAGTCTAAAATAGACTAATTCAACCAATATGATTATGGGATCAATGGTTAAGTTGGTAAATGTATAAAGTTTAACGCACAGGGTCTGCCGTAGCGAGTGCGGGAATTTTGCGGGCGCTATAGAAACCAGCAATAAAAACAAGTTTAGAAAACTTGCCTGATTTATGCATTCTGTCTAAGTCAACTAAATTTGTCCTTGAACAACCCACATTATTCATGAGGCCAAAAATAATAGTTTAATTATTACTAATATTTATTTCTTATCAATAAATACCCAAATCCTTAATTTAGAAATTATCGGGTATTACTACTACAACTTATCACTTTATACCCTTTTCGTGATTTCACTAGTCACATTACATTTTTATTTTTAACCGGGTTTTATAAGTTTTATTTAATTGATTTATTCATAAAATTGTATTTTACCATTTCCTTAATTTTCTTGAATTGGTTATTTTCTTACATGCTTAAATATTACTATCTAATAGCCATTCTACTATCCCCTCAATTATTAGCTACTCTACTATTTTTGTTACTCTACTATTTTCGTCACTTTACTATTTTAGTCACTCTAATATTCTCGGAACTCTACTATTTTCGTCACTCTACCATCTGAGGGTCACTCTACTATCTGATGATAACTCTACTATCTGAATATCACTCTACTATCTGATGACCACTTTACTATCTCAAAAATCGTACACTAGAATTTTCAGTTAGTGTCCCTGTTACTAGAAAAATTGTATCAACTAATCTACTAGGTAGAATTTGTTCAAACGCATGGGACTTGTTAGCTAACTTCCATATCTACAACTTTACTTTCGAAACCATATCTTAATTCTCAACATATGACTCTACAAAAGTCTTACAAAAATTGTGACAAAATCTGTCATGTTCCAGTTTTCAAATTTACCCTGCCTCACTTGAAAAATCATAAAACATAATCCAAAAGGAATTTTGGGGTGACTCTAGTGTCTATGTGTATCTAACTTCCCAAGCTACAACTTTTATTTTCATTCCATGTTCAGATTCCGAACACACAAGCCTATAGAATTCGTACAAAAAGTATGTTAGAATCTGATTTCCAGATTCTAGTTGTGCAGTTTTTCTCCAAACAAATCTGGTTTGAAAATTCACCATAAATAATCTACTTGAAATTTTTGAGTGATTCTTAGGCATGAAGATCACATCTTAACTTCTTATACATCACGAGATATAGAATTTACAAAATTAGGGCAGAGAACTAGACTTTCAAGATTTCTTGTTTTTGTTTCTCCTTGTTTGATTTATTAATGTCTCTTATTTAATTCTTGTTTATACAAGTTTAATCCATTACATACAAGTATAAACATGACATCTTCACATAGCCTTCATAAAAACTTATATCTATTCATGAAATTCAAAGGATTAGACAATGGTTTTAAGAATATACCTCACTAGTTGCTTATTTTCTTCATGGCTCCTTCTTAGCTTCGCATATCTTCCTCCTCTTTTCGCTTTTCTCCTATAACAAACTCCAGCTCTATCTCCCTCTCTAGAACCCTCTCGTGGCTACTAAGCTAGGTGAAGTATTAGTCTTATGCTTAGATATTTAGCTCTATTTTTTTATAGAGTTTAAATGATAAGCTTTGAGATTAAAAAAAAAAAAAATCTTTTTGGTCAACTTATCAAAGCTTCTAAGAGAAGCTACTCCCCCCCACCTCAATTATCACGTGTTGAATTCCAACAATTTTCAAACCCAGGTAGGTCCCACTTCTCGTTTTGCATTTTTATTTCTTTGACCTGTCTTTGACTATTAACTAGAAAAGTCAAATTTTCATGTTTGTAGTCGTTTTCTATTATATTCGATGTCTTGATCATCATGGCCACACCTATTTCTTCAAATTCATCTCTGAACTCTAAGTTTGACTTTTCATCTTAAAAATCAACTGTTGAGTTTGACCAAAAGTCATCCTCGACACTGTATCCTGTTTACAGTCTTTACCTACAAATTTTGATGTTCCAAAAGTAACAGTGCAATTCGTTTCTTAAAATTCCTTTCCAAACTCCAATTTGAATTTTGAACTATATAGCTTCTTCATTCACATTTTCATGCTTTACATTCTATATTTCATGCATTTCAGTTTTTCATTATAATCATTTTACTAATCTTGGGTTTTAAAATCTTATTGAAATAGTTTTATTAATATTCGTATCTTGTTTACAATTAATGAAAGTCTCTGGTATTACAAAAACTATTTTGGTAATTTTATGGCGTGCGCAGATAGTTGTGAAATTAAATAAATGAATGAAGGTATCATTAACAAAACAATGATAAAATTAAATTTTGAATTCATAGATGAACATATCATCAACAAGATAATTTTATCTTCAACAACTTATTGAATACTCGATAAAATATTGAGAAGAATTCAAAGCAACTTATTAATTATTGGTAAAGACTTGAAAATCCTTCACATCCAAGACATTAGAAAAGAATGGCTTCAATTTATTATGCTTCACGAGTAATGAGATCCACGTCTGCTAGAGTTTGATGTTCCTACAGTCCTGTAGCCACAAGAGTAAACCTGTTACATGTAAGTAACTGATCATAAGCTTAACAAATATATAAAGATAGAGAGTTAAATATTTTTTTGCAATAGATATTCATTAAGAAAGTTTGTTGGAAGGACTAATCTGCTAATTAATAATGTCTCTTTGGCTAGGGTTTCCATTAGGTTGTACCCCTATGAACTGCTAAGCAATCCCGTCATTAGTAACATCAAAGAAGTTATCCCCTAAGTAACATGTAGGGTTCCTAAAGTCAGATAAAAGATGAGTGTAACTCAAAAAATTGATCATGTTCACAGCTCTATTTATGGCAATATTTTCCCCTTGAACATTGGCAATTGATATTTCATTTTCATTGGCACTGAATAATGTCCCGTACGATCCAACTTGTGACATATTTGGCATATAATAATAATTAACAAAAGGTTTGGATATTTGGGAAGGTTGTGGAATAGATGTTTGTTCCACATTTTTTCCTTTTTCATTGGTTATTACATTGTTACTAGTGGTGGAGTTAGTTTTAGGACCATGATTATTTTCTTGGATTTGTTGATCATTAGGGGGAGCATATTTGGAGGATTTTCCAGCAGTTGGAACAGGTATCGATCCAAAACTCCTCTACTTTACCCTTGTCCTTGGGCTACCTTCCCTCCAAGGATTTTATTTGAGTGAACTTGGAGCTTCAAAATTATTAGCATTTTGACAATGAAAAGCAAAAAAATAAAATAAGAAAAATGAATGTTTGAAGTTTTGTCCTGATGCTCCACCAATTATGGAATTAAGGTGAATTTTTTTTCAAACATTTTATTTCCCAACTAGATTTATAATTACTATGAGTATTCATTCTAACGAAGAAAAGAAAAGCTTCATAATTCAAACATATCTTAAAGTAATAATTCAACATCAAATTTATTTCTTAGCTCAAGTAATTATAGATCTAGTTGAGAAATGAATTGTTTGAAAAAAAATTCATCTTAATTCCATAATCGGTGTAGCATCAGGACAAAACTTCAAACATTCATTTTCTTTTTTGCCTCGGCATTGGTAAAATGCTAATAATTCTGAAGCTCCAATTTCACCAAAAAAAAAATCCTCATGGGGAAGGTGGCCCAAGGACAAGGGTAAACACGAGGAGTTTTAGATCGATGCCTCTTCCAGCTATTGGAAAATCCTCCAACTATGATCCACCTAATTATCAACAAATCTAGAAAATAATCACAGTCCTAAAACTAACTCTGCACCTGGTAACAACATAATGATCAATGAAAAGGGGAAAAATATGGAACAATCATCTATTCCACAACCTTCCCAAATATCCAAACCTTTTGTTAATTGTCATTCTATGCCAAATATGCCATAAGTTTGATCATATGGGACATTATTCAGTGCCAATGAAAATGAAATATCAATTGCCAATGTTCATGGGGAAAATATTTCCACAAATGGAGCCGTGAACATGATCAATTTTTTAAAGTTACACTCATCTTTTATCCGACTTTAGGAATGCTACAAGTTACTTAGGGGATAACTTCTTGGATGTTACTAATGACGGGATTGCTTAGCAGTTCATAGGGGTACAACCTAATGGAAACCCTAGCCAAAGAGACATTGCTAATCAACAGATTAGTCCTTCCAGCAAGCTTTCTTAATGAATATCTATTGCAAAAAAAAAAATTCAACTCTCTATCTTTATATACTTGTTGAGCTATTGAGCTTATGATCAGTTACTTACATGTGACAGGTTTACTCTTGTGGCTACTGGACTGCAGGAATGTCAAACTCTCGTAGAAGTGGATCTTATTACTTGTGGAATAATATAAACTAAGCTATTCTTTTCTGATGCCTTGGATAAGAAATATTTCCAAGTGTTTACCGATAATTAATAAGTTGCTTTGAATTCTTCTCAATATTTTATAGAGTATTCAGTCAGTTGTTGGAGATAAAATTGCCTTGTTGATGATATGTTCATCTATGAATTCAATATTAATTTGATTATTGTCTTGTTGATGATATGTTCATTTGTTTATTTAATATCGCAACTGTGTGCGTGAGCCATAAAATTACCAAAATAGTTTTTGTAATACCTGAAACTTTTATTAATTGTAAACAAGATTACGAATATGAATAAAACTATTTCAATAAGATTTAAAAACCTGATATTAGTGAATTGATTATATTGAAAAAATGAAATGGAAGAAATTTGGAATGTAACGCATGAAAATGTGAATGAAGAAGCTATATAGTTCAAAACTGAAATTGGAGTTTGGAATGGAATTTTAGAAAACGGACTACACCGTTGCATTCGAAACGTCATAGTTTATTGGTAAAGACTGTAAACACGATATGGTGTCGAGGTTTAGATTTTTGGTCAAAGTCAATAGTTGATTTTTAAGGTAAAAATTTGACTTTTTGGGTCAAAAGTCAAAGGTAGGTCAAAGACATAAAAATGCAAAATGATAAGTGGGACCTACCTGAGTTTGGAAATTGTTGGAAAGCGCTAGAATTCAACACATGTTAATTGTGGGGGGAGTAGCTTCTCCTGGAAGCTTTGACAAGTTGACCAAAAAGATATTATTTTTATTTCAAAGCTTATCATTTAAACTCTATAATAAGGAGAGCTAACTATGTAAGCATAAGACTAATACTTTCCCTAGCTTAGCAGCCATAAGAGAGTTCTAGAGAAAGAGAGCTAGAGTTTGATAGAGGAGAAAGGGGAAAAAAGGAGGAAGAGAAGCTAAGCTAAGACGGAGCCATGAAGAAAATAAACGACCGTTGCTATAGGCCGATTTTCTAGTAGTGGATGTTAAGTGCATGCTAGCTACTAAAATGCTTCATGATGACAAGGACTTATAAATGTTTATAAAAACAATTATTTTTTTGAGAAATTTCCCCCACTTCCCCATTTTCTAGATGGAATCAATTAATTCACAAGGGTGTTTGTATATATTGTTTTGGCTGCAACCATAACATTTAAGGAAGCTAACTAGTAAAAATAAAACATCAAGTTAATCATATGTTCAATTAGATTCCATGAAAGAAAGACAATGTGTAAATAGCAAATTACAAAACTGTCCCCTCATGTTTACACTCAAATACAACATACACTCTAATGTTTTAATTTTGCAATCTCATAGCTAATGTTTCAATTGTTTTTGCAAAGTTGTTCCCTCTCTCCAATTTTGGTCAAAATAAATTAATCATGTGAACAACATGTAAGTTTTTAAAAGGTAACATGGTCTATTTACATAGGACCTTGTCATATGGATATGTTTGGACCAAGATTGTGGGATGTTTGGACTCCCACAAGTACGTATATATGGAAGTTTTGAAATAGTATATTTAAAAAAAAAAAATCTTTAATTTTTAAAATCTTAATCTTTGGCTTCTATGTTACCTGATTGTTTGCAATTTTTGTCATCTTAATTCTGTAATTGGTGGAGCATCATTAGACAACCTCAACTTTTTTAAAATTATTTTCTTTTTCTTACCACCGTAATGCTAATTCAAAAGATCCAAAGGAATACGGCCCAACCACAATAGTTAATAAGAGAAATTTTGGGTTTATGCCAATTCCTACTGTTGGCAAATCATATAATTATGCACCGCCTTGTCACCACTGATCGACTACAGTTTTGAAGATCAAGTAGATTTTAGTAATGCAGCTGGGGCTTTTCAATTTCTTAAATATGTGGAAAATTTAAAAGGTTCTATATAATGTTAAGTTTCTACAACATAATGTTTAAATTGATAGGACTCCTCATATTAGGACATTTTATGTGAGCTTGTCCCACGAGCTCTACTGTTCTCCCTTGACTAATGAGGTGAGATTAATGAATTTTGCGAATGACAGTTATGCTGATACGAATCTATTCTTAACCCCAATTCTAGTATCCCTAGTCACATATCTCTTACACAATCTAAGTTTCGTCATTAGTAAGGCATTCAAATACATGATAAATACACATTTGTTTCAATATATGATGCATGTAAATTTCTCAGCTATTTCATATTTTTAAAGTGACTATTAAAATTTTCTAGTACTATACATGTAGATTAATGTCAAACTAGTTCTCATATCTATGGATCCTAGACATCCAAGTGCAAGTTTTCATGAGAATGAAGTTCAACCTCCTTCAAACAATCCTCAGATAGAGCACCCTGTCAAGGTCGAGTGTGAAGATGAAGAACTTTGGTCACTTTCAGAAAACCATACTTCAATGCGGCAACATCACATGTTAAACCTAAATATCATCTGGCTACTTTCCTTGAAATGAATTCCTACCTTCAATTGTGAAATTGGGTGCACACAAATGACAAGTTGATTACTTTTAGATCAATGCCCTTTTAAATGATTGAACGTTACTTTGAGTTCTCATAACAATGTTCTATGAAATCAATACAATGACACTAATTTTCGACATCCATAACAACAAATGTTTTATTTGATGGTGTATTATATTGATTTCATTAAACATTATTATAAGAATTCAAAGTAACATTCAATCATTTAGAAAGGCATTGATCTAAACTTAATTGACTATTGATTTGTATATGTGTGCACCCAATTTCACAATTGAAGGTAGGAATTCATTCGAAGGAAAGTAGTGAATACCATATGATAATTAGGTTTAACATGTGAAGTTGCCAAAACAACATTGAAGTATGGTTTCTTGAAAGTGGCCAAAGTTCTTCATCCTCACACTCAGCCTTCACACGGTGTTCTATCGAGGATTGTTTGAAGAAGGTTGAACTTCATTCTCGTGAAAACTTGCACTTGGAAGTCTAGGATCCATAGATATAAGAACTATTCTAAACATTAATCGACATGTATACAAGAAAATGTAGATAGTCACTCTAAAAATATGAAATAACCGAGAAATTTACATGCATCATATATTGAAACATATGTGTATTTATTATGTGTCCAAACTAATGCTGAGACTTGAATTTTGTAAGAGATTTGACTAGGGATACTAGAATTGGGGGTAAGAATAGAATCGTTTAGGCATAACTGCCATTCGCTCAATTCATTAATCCCACCTCATTAGACGGGGAGAACCGTCGAGCTCGTGGGATAAGCTCACATAAAATGATCTAACATGAACATCCCTACCAATTTAAACATTATGTTGTAGAAACTTGACATTATATAAAACCACTTAAATTGTCCACATATTTAAGAAATTGAATAGACCCAGTTGCATTACTAAAATCCACTTGATCTTCAAAACAATAGTCTATTAGTGGTGACTAGGCAGTGCAGAATTATATGATTTGGCAAATGCAGGAATTGACGCATACCCAAATTTTCTTTGATTAACTATTGTATTTGGGCCATATTCCATTGGAGCTTCTGAATTAGCTTTACGACAATGTGAGGTAAAAAAAAAAATTCAAAAAAGTTGAGGTTTTGCCTAATGATGCTCCGACCCGCCAATTATAGAATTAAGATGACAAAAATTGCAAGCAATCAGGTAATACAATAGCCAAAGATTAAAATTAAAAAAAATTAAAGAATAAAAAATTTAAAAAATAAACTATTTCAAAACTTCCTTATATGTACTTGTGGGAGTGATTATTCCAAATATCCTACAAACTTAGTCCAAACATATCCATGTGACAAGGTCCTAAGTAAAATAAGCAAAATGTCTAAAATCTTGTGTATAAACTCGACTCGTTCATAAATGAGTCGAGTTCAAGTTCGAGCTGGTCTTTAGCGAGTTAAGTAGAGCTGAGTCGAGATTGAGCTCAAGTCCGGCCTGTTTATTTTTCTTTCTTTTATTTTTTATTTTTCACATTTTTTAAAAAAGAAATATAAATTCAATTAAATTGTCTACAATAATAATTTTGCAATAGTCATATACATATGATACAATCTTTTTATATAAAAAAAATCTCTCATATTATGATATGGGTAAATAATTCATAAATATATATATTAGTAGTTGGATATATATATATATATATATATATATTAGAGATAACAGGTGCCTGAAGGCACGGTACAACTAATATAACAATTGAATACTGTATCCAATATTTTTAG